>JAAGEH010000304.1:4898919-5117172 GCA_011751065.1 Lasiurus cinereus | reverse complement strand
ACACACACACACACACACACACACACACACACATTCACACAGAAATATTTAGAATACAAATTTAAACATCTCAACTAGATGTTTCTAGACTTTCAGTGCTATAGAAAGACCCTTATGGTATTAAGCACCTGTGTGTGTGTGTGTGTGTGTGTGTGTGTGTGTGTGTGTGTGTGAGTGAGAGAGAGAGAGAGAGAGAGAGAGAGAGAGAGAGAGAGAAAGAGAAAGGTAATTGGAGAGAAACAGTAAGCATCCTATATGTAGGTAAAGACCACCCTGTGGAGAAGAATTATGTTGGAGAGGGTCCTAAAATCAGTAGGTCCTGGGAAATGCAATGAGACATGTGTAGTCTCTCCTGAGTCACCTGTGACAAAGCCTCTTTGCTTTGCTTACAGAGTCAAGGTGCAGCAGTTTACAAAGTCCCACTTGCATGGGGCCTGAATTTACTCAAAGATCCTCTAGTTGCTTCATTGAAACAAGTTCTGTAACTCTTGCATAAAGCACCTCGGCTTGCCTCCCGGGAGCTCTCAGGCATGTTCCTGATAGACTGACCTCAGCATCTTTCCCTACATTTCACTTCCAGGAAATGGCAAGTGGCAGATGAACAGCTCTGAACTTAGGCTTGGAGGCCTGCTCAAGCCTGATTTAATTTTCAGCAATAAGCATAATGCCATTGAAAGTGTGATGGGAGATGTTCATTCATCAAAGTAGGGACACATTACATTTTATTAAATTTAGGGAAAATCTGTTTGATAGGCCATAAACATTAAGGCTGAGAGTTATAATTTTTATGGAAATCTCTCTAATTTTCATGGTTGGGTCATACAGTATTTCCTACATGGGATTTAAATGTCAATAATATTGAACTGGCAGCTTAGTTTCTGTTCAGATCATTAAAATGAAGCAGTTGCTTACACTGAATGTTATAAAATATCCTCTATATTTGCAACTCACTGCAGTTTGCTAAAAAATAACTTTTATAATGTAAAGTGCTGCCATTTCCTGAAGTATATAAAAATAATAACGATAATGTTAAAAAATGGGTCTACATTAGTGATGCCAATTGGCGATTTGATATAATTATGTGTCTTTTTCAGGGGGTGAGGAGGAAATCCTACTCCAGTGCACTGTCTATGAAAGTGGCAGGCTTAGTTTTCTAAATTCCTTGCCAATTTTATTTCTTTCCTAACATCAACTTTAGCTAGCACAATTCTAAATACCAGATTGTCTAACATACCTGGTTTCTAAAACCTATTGAGGGCTATTTCACAACAAAACAAAAGTAATTTCAGAATTCTTTAAGTAATTTCAGAATTCTCAAAAAGTGTCATTAATAAACATTTCACTTATTTCTTATCTTAGTGACATTCTTTTATAAGAGACCCCCACCCCAGGAACATCAATAATTTGATTAATACCTAGAGAAACAAGAGTTTAATTTTCTTTACTTTCTAGTATGTATATTTTATTGTAATTGACAGAGTATTAAAAGCCCCAGGAAGAATTTCCTTGATTTGTCTCAAAGCTTGAAAAATTATTTAAATATATATTTTTTTGGTGAATAGACATAAACTCACTCAAGTCATTCACAATAAAAGCTCTGATGCCTTTTACACTGCTTTCCCAGTGACAGGGCTGCCAAGGTGACTTCTCTTTCTGTTTCAATTACTCAGCTTCACCGTCGTTTAACTGTTACAGTGATGGAAGGCTTGCTCTCCACTTATTCGTGGAGGGTGACATTTCAGGAGAGAGAAATCTCCCCCAATGAGTGTGGAAGGATATGATACATTAATAGATACGAAAAAAGATGCTATGAAATAGTGGGATGAGTAGATTCTATTTTGACTGAAGACTTGAAAATCACAAAAACATCAGTTATTCCTAATAAGTGATGAATTGTTGAATCGCTACCAGCCATTGCTTTGGGCTTAGCTCACTTTCCACCTTTTGTCAGAGACTCTCATTTTACTTTGTAAACTGGTGACATTTTCCTCATGTCCTTGAAAATAAGCAAATAATGGAGCCGTTTAGATCTGTTTTTGCATGGTGTTTAACTTGAAGTACAATAGAGTTGGAGATGACATTTGAATGGGCTAATATGTTTTGTTAAATGGCACTTTCAATAAGCTCTATAAGCTTCATTACTGGTTTCCCAAGCATACTGTATCTCAGGTGTTTTGACCATCAGTCACCACTTAAACATATAGGAAAACATGATTATCTTGAAATGCTGAGGAAATGTACATATTTACAATCAATTTAAATACTAATGAAAAACACTGTGGATTGCAGACCTGGGAAGAGAGCACATCAGTGTTTTGCCATAATTTGTGAAAGTGGTCAACATTATTCTTAAACCCAAAGTCAATCAAAGGGTAAACAGCAAAGGGTAACTGTCAAATGCTTAGAGACTGTTTCCCACATGTCAGGGCCTGCTCAGAGTGCTTTCCATAGATCCTCTTCTTAATTCTCAGACTATACTGTGACATAAACATGCTAGGTCTTTTATAGATGAAGAAACTGAGCCCTTGATGGTATAAATAACTGGACCAAATTCAATGCTCCCAAGCAGTACATGCACATCTGCTGGTTTACCTGCAAAACCTCTGTCTAACTAGGATGTAAAGCTCCCTTCTTTATTTTCCTCATTGTGTTTTTTTGCTTCATGCAAGTCATACTGATATACAAATAAAAACTGTACTGGGAGACATTTATTTTTATAGGATTGAGGGAAAGGTTTCTTGTTAGTAAAATGAACTTAAAGCCCTAAGAAATACTATGATAGAAGCTTCTTTTAAAAGTGTGTGATCCTGTTTCTAGGCAACTTTCTGCAGTGCTGCCACTGCTCACAGCTCAGCAGACATCTAGAAATATTCTATTTTTTAGAATATTCCATTCTCATTTTTTGGATGTTGCTGAGGTCAATGTGATAGGAAACCAAAGAGTCATACTTGGACTCTATGACTCTCAAATGATCTAAGTCAAAAAGATCACATTGAATACACTCTTTGAACTCTCCTTCCTGAGAGAATGTCTTAAGATTAATGGCATATTCCCTCCTACTCTCAGATCAGGAAATCTTCACATTGCTTGTTATTTCTATTATCTTTTCCTATCTAATAAAAGAGAAATATGCAGATTGACTGTACCTCAGCTACACCCACAAACCACGCCTGCCAGCCAATCAGAGTGAGTATGCAAATTAATCCAACCAGGTTGGCTATGGCCAGAGAGAGAGAGCAGGAGGGAGGCTTGGGTTGCCCCGGGCAATGGAGGAAGCCACGCTTTTCACATACCCTGGCTCACTCTGGCCTCCACTTAAGGCAACAAAGTTTCAATGGCTGTGTGAGCAGAAGGCTTGGCACTGTTCCAGGCTATAAAGTTTCAATTGTAGAAGATAAATAAATCCCAGATACCAGGGCCTCTACTTGGGTCGCCCAGGGGTGTGGCCAGCCTACAAACTACCACAGGCCCTCGTCCATGCTGCCCCATGCTCCAAGAGAACACCCACCCTGATTTGGGACACCTTTCAGGGCAAACCAGCTGGCCCCCACCCATGCACCAGGCCTCTATTCTATCAAATAAAAGAGTAATATGCAGACTGACCATCATTCCAACACACAAGATGACTCCCCATGTAGTCAAAAGATCTTGCCCCCATGTGGACATAAGATGGCCACCACCTGATGGCCAGCAGGGGAGGGTAGTTGGCAGGGACCAGGCCTGCAAGCGAAGGCAGTTGTGGGTGATAAGGCCAGCAGGGGAGGGCAGTTGTGAAGGACCAGGCCTGTAAGAGAGGGCAGTTGGGGTTGATCAAGCCTGCAGGGGAGGGCAGTTAGGGGTGACCTGGCCAGCAGAGGAGGGAAGTTGGGGGTGACTGGGCCTGCAGGGAAAGGCAGTTGGGGGGGACTCAGGCCTGCAGGGGAGGGCAGTTAGGGGCAAACAGGCTGGCAGGAGAGGAGTTAGGCATCAATCAGGCTGGCAAGGGATGGTTAGGGAGTGATCAGGTTGGCAGGCAGAAGTGGTTAGCTGCAATCAGGAAGGCAGGCAGGTGAGTAGTTGGGAGCCAGCAGTCCTGGATTGTGAGAGGGATGTCTAATTGCTCGTTTAGGCCCGATCCAGATTGGGCCTAAACGGGCAGTCAGACATCCCTCAAGGGGTCCCAGATTGGAGAGGGAGCTGGGTGGGTTGAAGGACACCCCCGCTGTGTACAAATTTTGTGCACTGGGCCTCTAGTTAGTAAATAAATGGTAAAAGTGAACTGGTCACAGACACAAAAGCAGTTGGGATTCTAGGCCTTAAAGTCTATGTACATAACAATAAACATAGATCCTCATAACCTCTTGAACTGCTTTGTTTTCTGGGAGGAAAATAATTTTATGGACAAAATGGTTAGAGTTTATTAAAAAACAAAACACCCTTCTCCTCAAATACTAGTGATCACTTTGTTTCTAGGTAAATATATAGCCCATTTATAATAAACATATGTTTATTTTTTTTGTTTTTAAATGTTTTTAAATGTTTTTATTAATTTTTAGAGAGACAAGAAGGGAGAGGGAGAAAGAGATAGAAACATTGATGAGAAAAAAAACATTGATTGGCTGCCTTCTGCATGCCTCCTACTAGGGATTGAGCCCACAACTGAGGCATGCGCCCTGACCAGAAATAGAACCTTCATCTCTTGGTGCATGAGATGATACTCAACCAACCAGACTGTACACACTGGCCAGACTGGAACTATATTTTAAATAAAAATTAATATTAATTTAAGGTATATAACATGGTGATTGATAGATAGATACATATATAGTGAGATTATTACTAGTTAAGCTAATTAACATATTTCCTCAACTACCATTTCTTTTTATAATGAGAGCACCTGAGGTCTACTCTGCATATTTCCAGTATTCAGTGTTATAACCTGTAGTCATCATGCTGTATATTAGCTCTCTAAATTTATTCATTCTACATAACTGCAACTTTGTACCTTTTGACTGCCATCTCCCCATTTTTTCCAGCCCCCTAGCTCCTGGTAAGCATCATTTTACTCTATGCTTTTATGAGTTTGACCTTTTTGTTTTTAGAATTTATATATTGATTCTACATAAAGTATTTGTATTTCTCTGGCTATTTCACTTAACATAGTATTCTCCAGGTTCATTCATGTTGTTACAGATGGTAGGGTTCTTTCACACGGCTGAATATTATTCACTCACACACACACACACACACACACACACACACACATACACACACAGACAACCACATCTCACACCTTTATTTATCTGTTGCTGAATACTTGGGTTATTTAAAAATTTTAGCTATTATAAATAATGCTGCAATGAACATGGGAGTGCACATATCTTTAAGATACTAATTTGATTTTCTTAGGATGTATACCCAGAAGTGAGATTGCTACATCATATTGCAGCTCTATTTATAATTTTTTGAAGAATCTTCATACTGTTTTCTATAGTGACTATACCAATTTACATTTCCACCAAGAGAGCACCAGGGTTCCCCTTTTTCTCCACATCCTCATAGCATATTTTAATACTAGTTTTGGGGGTACTATATTTCTCAATGATGTGTTATATACATACATATACTATATTATATCTATCTTTCAGGGCTCTCTGACACATCAATAATGAAAATTAAGGATGGGCAGAATGGATGTAAATCCTAGGTAACACAGCAAAAGGAAGGTCTAGAAAAGCCATAATTCAGATATCATTAGGTGACATTGCTGCTTACCTACTCTCCTTATTCTCAACCCTGAAACCTGTGCCATTTCAGTCCATCCAGATCAATGAGATGTCTTTTTTTAAACAATATAAATGGTTGTTTAAACTCAGGGCATTGTAAAATATAAGTGGCTGGTTAAGCATATCATTACACTAACTAGATCATACTAATCACATACTATATTTATACAACCATCCATAAATGCCAATCATTCATCCAATAGTCATCCATATCTCTCACTCACCCCCTAAATGCATTCTTATTAAGTCCAATCCTGATACCTGTCCACCAAATCTTGTTCTATACTTCCAGTGGAATGGAGCTGAAGTAAAATGTGTTTCCTTTGGACTGGGCTTTAAGATGCTTTTCTTTAAGATCCCTTTTCTTTCCCACCGGTTGATCTGATGGAAACTGACTTCTTTCATGCAGATGATGATAATGCCCAGAGGATGTTAGAGGTACCTTGCTAGCTTGTACCACTATAACATGATGGAGGGGAGCTTGACTGCCAGGCTTGGACTGGTATAGGAAAGAGGCAAACTTTTACTTTATGTAAACCATTGACTTTTGGGTCTCCTTACAATAGCAATTTGGCTTTTACTCCAACCTTCCTAACTTGACAATTTGAGATATCTTAAGTTTAGACTGCTTTGTTAAATGTTTTTATCACCATCATTCCATGTACAATATGGAGTTTGATTGTTTTCTGATCCTTTCTCTTTCTCTCTCCCTCTCTCTCTATGAGTCTGATCATCATATTGATGTGATCACTTCTTTGTGTCAGCCTTGATATCTAAGGTACAGATAATTCTTGTGCTTCTATAACTGTATACAATTCCTATTTTAAGGTGTAAAGCCTATATCACCTACCTTTGTGTAGTACCACTTACATTTCCCTGTTTTCTATGGAACAGATCCATGTGATACTGGAACTAAGTAAGTAGTTTCATTTTCTTCAAGTCTTCATTTGCTCTTTTGCCCCTAAAGGACACTTGTCTTTTCTCCCTGAGTCCTGGGTGGCATTGGTATGTGAAGTTAACAGGGTTCTGTCAGTTATTGGCTACTCTGGCTTGGGAGTGAGTGGGCCAATAATAACTTCTGTTGAATCTGTGAAGAACACTACTTGTTATTACTCATACTTCATATTACTTAAGTTCCTTTTCTATACTATTACACATCCTATTTATTAATAGGGTCATGGGATATATTTGATTATAGATATTTTGGTTCTTTTTCCATTGAACCTTTTCCAAAAGTTATGTTATCATTACCATAAGAATACTTAATGTTGCATATGTGTTACCTATATCATATATACATATGCACATACACACACATATAACTATATACCATACTTACTAAATAAGAATTGACAAGATTTTACATGCTTTTAACAAGTAGGTAATTATTTTGCCAAATTAATTTAAAAAATTAGTAAACTTTAAATAAAATTTCTGAATATGAACATGGAAAAATAAAATATTTAAATATCTAAGTGGTAGATTATCAGAAAATAAGAGCTTATTATTTTAAAATAAAATAATTTTCAGTGTTATAAATTCATGAAATTTTAAAACTGGAAGAGGATATCCACTGAACATCATGCAATTAGGGAAAATATTGTGGTACAAGGGGGAGATGGATGAAAGCTCAAAGTGACTGCTCTACTAGGTGGTCAAGAGACATAACATCTGCAAGAAAGGGAAGAGAAAATGATGGCAGTTGAAAGCAAGAAGACGAGTTAATTCCTTAGATGTGTCAGGACTGTTCAGCATGTAAATCATGGCTTTGGCATCAGCTGAGAGAAGCTGAGTGGGAGGTGTCTCACAAGGGAGGAAAATAAACATCATCAGTGATCAATATTCAATATGAGGAATGTGTATCTCAGCTGAAGAAAGCTACACTTGAAAAACTGACATAACAAGCCATATCAAATTGGCTCACAGATACTTTGCAGGAAAACTGGTACAAATTAAAAAAATGTCACTTCAAGCATAAAGACACACACACACACACACACACACACACACACACACACACACACCTTACTGAATTGACATTTTGACTTACATACTATGATTCCTAATAAGATTCAATATTATTGCCCTAGCTGTTTTGTGTCAGTGGTTGGAGCATCGGCCTGTGGACTGCAGAGTCCCAAGTCTGATTCCTTTCAAAGGCACATACCTCAGTTTCAGGCTCAATCCCTGACCCTGGTCAGGATGTGTGTGAGAGGTAAGCAATCAATGTGTCTCTCTCACATCCATGTTTCTCTTTCTCTGTCTCTCCTCCCTTCTACTCTGTCTACAAATCAATGGAAAAAATATCCTTGGGTGAGGGTAAATCAATTTCTTTTTTAAAAGATTCCATATTATCTTTAGTTTCTTTCTCTTTCATTAATTTATTTTTCTTTCCTTTTCTTTTCCTTTCTTTCTCTCAGATTATCTCTAAAATTTTGTTGGTTAGATTATAGAAGAGGATAGCTTAGGTATATTAGTTGGACAACCTAATATCAAATAAGACCATGTTTGCATTTTGCCCGAGGTCTTAATTCTCTAATACTTTACAATTAATTCACTAAAAATCCAGTCTTTTCCTTGGTCTACTTCCTCAGATATTTTCTCCAAACCCCAAAGATACTCATTAATTTAGGAAAGTGTTTCTCACTTATAGGTAGCCCTGGAAGTCAATGATTCACTTGAGATGGAACTCACAAACCTCTGAGTTGGCCAGAGGCAGTATTACTACAATTAAGTTGCCTTTACTTTCCTCAGAAAATACTGTGCCCAGGGGAAAATCCAAGGCAGCTATAATACTGCTGAGAAATTGAGGAGTTTACAAATGTTACTACTAGTTATATGCCTAGGGTTAGCAAATCAAGAGAATGATCCTACATTCAATCAAAGTATGTCCTGTAGAAATCTTTGGAGCCAACAGTGATGTTCTCTCTCCTTGGGGGTTGGTTTTTGATGTTACCCTAAGACATATGGAACATGCTAGGGATGCTGGATAGCATGGATTCCACTGCAGTACAAGTTCTGCCAGACCCTCAATATCTCCTTCAAACATGCCTAGGTTTTGGTGCTGCAGCCAGATCATTATTCCAGGCTATTTTCCTTTATGCAGATCTCCCTCTCAAGAGCACTGGTATTCATTCTGAAGTTTGGTCTCAGTTGTTTTACTTTAGTCCATCAGAAATATTCTTATATTCATAAACCTCAGAGAGGATGCTGATTCCTCTCTTTCTGGGATAATTTTCAGCCTTCAGAGAAGGAGATATTTGCAAATACAAACTTGCAAAGAGCAACACTCTACTCTACTTATAAGCATCAAATATCCTAATAAAATTTATCCAGAAATGAGTAATGAGAATGTTAGAAACTAGCATTTAGGCCCAGAACATAAATTAGAAGCGAAAAAGTTCTACCATTCTAAATAACTGGGGAATTTGGGAGGAAAAAATATCGAAGAAAAGATTTAATCAAATTTGGCATTTAGGGTTCCTTTCTTTTGTATTATTAAAAGTTATGTTCAGCCAAAACCGGTTTGGCTCAGTGGATAGAGTGTTGGCCTGTGGACCGAAAAGTCCCAGGTTCAGTTCTGATCAGGGCCATGTACCTTGGTTGCGGACACATCGGACACATCCCCAGTAAGGGGGGTGCAGGAGGCGGCTGATCAATGTCTCTCTCTCTCTCATCGATGTTTCTAACTCTCTATCCCTCTCCCTTCCTCTCTGTAAAAAATCAATAAAATATATTTTAAAAAAAGTTATGTTCATATGTCATCATCAATAGTTATTTGTCAAATGTTCATTTGAGCAGGACAATGCACTGAGTGCAATATGGAGTAAATGAGAGATTTAATAATTTTATGGGATAAAGTTTGCTAAAATCTTTGTTTTCACTCTTCTTTATATGAATTCCCCAGTCTGGTTACTACTTAAAGTATTAATTTTTGATCTCTCCAAAGACCTCTATATGGCTTTGCTGTGACTCAGTAGAGAAGAATAACTGAACAGGAACACATTAAGTTTGTGTATTAGTTAAGAATGGTATAAGAAACAATTTAGAAACGGGCAATTTACCATCTTGTGTATGAATTACCATTACTTTAGTGTATCTCAAAAGGTTATAGCAAAAACAAAGTTATTCTTGTGAAACAGGTTTGGCTCAGTGGATAGAGCATTGGCCTGCAGACTGAAAGGTCCCATGTTCGATTCCGGTCAAGGGCATGTACCTTGGTTGCGGGCACATTCCCAGTAGGGGGCGTGCAGGAGGTACTGATCCATGTCTCTCTCTCATCGATGTTTCTAACTCTCTATCCCTCTCCCTTCCTTTCTGTAAAAAATCAATAAAATATATTAAAAAAAACAAAAACAAAGTTATTCTTGCCAGGGAAATCTAGATATGTGGACTTAGGATAGAAAACAGAAGAGAAGGTATAATATATGGTTTTATGGCAAAAAAAGTAAATTAAGACAATTGTCAATTAAAAAGAGATAGGGAATAGTGCTGTAATTTCAGTGGCTCATGCAAGTGCAGTGAAATATATATAGTGATATTTCAGAAGTTTTGAAACTATCCTGAGACAGTATATTTCCATATTAAAGAGCAGAGACACAGTCCATTTTACCAAGATCAGCTCAATGGTGGCCTTTCCTACTGTAGTTTTTTTTTTCCTTCTCTCTAATCCTTCAAGATAGCAAAGAGATTTCTGGCAGTCAGAATGTTTTCTATTTTTATAAAGTGAGTTTCCAGAATAACCCAGAATTGTGTTCGAGGACTACATATAATCACAGAGTGTTTGAGGAAAAAACACCAAATGTTTTAGAATAAAGAAGTTTTTGTTTTGCTTCTCAGTGGTTAAAGAAAATGGTAACTTATATGTGGTGTCTATAATTAACTTGAGTGAATTAGTGAGCTGGCAAGTAAAATAAGAAAATGAAGTCTTTTTATAATTTACTTTCACATCAAATTTAAAGCAAAATATTTTGCCCAATTGTATATTCCTCATAGTTTTTATCAAAAAGGAAATGTTAAAAAGTCATTGTGACTTTAAGTTAGGTCTAACAGAGGACAACTCCATGTTCTCATCCCAATTGTTTGAGAGGAGGAGTTAGGCAAGACCTGTGTGTGGGGAATGTATTTGTTCATGAAGACAAGATGCCATCCCATATCTATGTTCAACATCCCTAGCTCCCTTTTTTGCTCCCATAACTCCTTTATTTCTCAATCCCTAATTCAGTTCACTTTAATCAGAGCCTCAACAGAATTTACAGAGGATTGCAGAAATCTTTGGAATTGTTCCTCTGCTATCATTTTTTAAATTTTGGAAGAGGCAGATGAGGGGAGGGGATGGACTATGATTAAGTAGAATTTATAAACTAAAATAGTATCAAATACATGGAAAGAATTAGTACTATACTGGAGAATCTAGAAGGAAATGCTTATTTATCCTCTTTGAGTTGTGACTAAATAAGCCCTATAGACTGGGTAGAGGACTTTCAAGGACTATATCAACTTTTTCAGCTTACATGGACAGGTAACAAGGAGAGTGTTCAGTATCATATGCTAAGAATGTAAAAGTTGTATCTTTAAATTTCTAGTTTTCTTGAAACCTATACTATGACTTTTGAAGAAATATTTGGTAGTGAAAAGATATTAGGATAGTGATGGAGAAGTTATTAGGAAAATAGAGATTAAAAACCAAACCATCAAACAAAACTACCATAAAGAAAAAGTCAAATTGTAAAGCAGATTCAGATGCCTGTAGATTCTGGTGAATCCAATAAATAAACAGAAAAGTAAGGTTACTAAAAACAAAAGGGTTCATCTACATCTGTAAGAAAACTGTTTTTGTAAGTAGCATATTATATAATAGCTGGACATGTCCTAAAATTAATTTGCAGTGGGAATCTAGAATTTGACAAAATATTTTTTTAACTATTAATTTCAAAAAGAACAAATTAAGCCCAGAGCAAAAAATAAAATAATAAAGATAGGAGTGTAAATAAATGAAATATAGATGGAAAGACTATTAAAAAGATCAACAAAAAAATAGCTAGCTTTTTTAAGTAAACAAGATTTATAAACCTTTAGCTGGAGTAAAAAAAAAAAAGAAAGATTCAAATAAATAAAAACAGAACTAGAGAACATTATAACTGATGCCACACAAATGATGAAGATCATAAGAGACCACTATAAACAATTAAATGGCAGTAAATTGAATAATATAGAAGCAATGAATGATTTCCTAGAAATAACCTACCAAAATTAAGTCATGAGGAAATAGAAAATGTGAACAGACCAATAATTAGTAAGGAGATTGAATGAGTAATCAAAAATCTTCCAACATATAAGGCCAGGACCAGATGGCTTCACTGGAGAATTATACCAAACAGATAAAGAAGAATTAATGCTGATCTTTCTCAAACCTTCCCAAAAAATTGAAGAGCAGGGAACAATTCCAAACTCATTTTATGAGGCCTGATAACAAATTCAGATAAGAATACAATGGAAAACAAAACTACAAAACAAGAGATGCAAAAATTCTCAACAAAATATTAGCAAACCAAATTCAATAGCACATTAAATAGTTCAGAAACCATGACCTAGTGGAATTTATCCCTGGGATGCAAAGATGTTTCAAAATAAGTAAATTAAAAAATGTGATACAAAACATTAATAGAATAAAAGACAAAAATTATTTTACCATCTCAATATTTTCAGAAAACCTTCAACAAAATGAAACATTCTTTCATCATAAAAACCCTCAAGAAATTGGGTCTAGAAGAAACATAGAGCAATATAAAAATGCTATTATTATAAACCCACATCTAAAATTATATTCAACGAGTGCTTGAAGCTTTTCCTCAAAGATTGGGAACAAAACAAGGATGCCCATTCTCACCACTCTTATTCAACATATACTGAAAATCATAACTAAAACATTCAAGAGAAAGAAACAAAAGGTATTGAAATAAAAAGACATAAAACTACCTCTCTTTACAGATGATATGAGCACATATGTAAAAAACCAAGAGACTCAACCAAAAAAATTTGGAACTAATCAACATATTCAACAAAGTTGCAGATTATAAAATTGGCATACACAAATCAGTTGCATTTCTTTATGTTAACATAAAATATCTGAAAAAAACAACAACAGAAGAACACTATTCCATTTACAAATATATCAAAACACTAAAATGTTTATGAAGAAATTTAACCAAGAAGGTAAAAGATCTGTACAATAAAATCTATAAGACTTTGATGAAGGGAATCAGAAAAGACACCATTGGCAAGATATCCTGTATCCACAGACTGGAAGAATTAATATTGCTAAAATGTCCATACTACCCAAAGCAATCTGTAGATTCGATGCTTTAACTATCAAAATTCTAATGGCTTTTTTCACAGAAATAGAAAAACAACCCTAAAATTTGTATAAAACCACAAAAATCCTTGAATAGCCAAAGCAATCCTGAGAAAGAATAACAAAGCTGGAGACATCATACTTCTTGATTTCAGACTCTACTACAAAACTATAGTAATCAAAACAATATGTGCTGACATAAATGCTGATACACAGACCAATGGAACAGGACAGAGAACCCAGAAATAAAACCCCACATATACAGTCAACTTATATTTGACAAGAGAGACAAGAACATTTAATGGGGAAAAGATAGTCTCTTCAATAAATGGTTATATGAAACTGATTAACCACGTGCAGAAAATGAAATTGAACCTGTATCTTATACCACTGACAAAAAATTAATTAAAAATTAAGGATTTAGGATTTAAACCTGAGACCCAAAACCATAAAATTTCTTAAAGAAAAGTAAGGGAAAAAACTCCTTGACATTAGTGTTGACAATGATATTTTGGATAACACCAAAAGTTCCAGCAACTAAAGCAAAACACAAGTGAAACTATGTCAAACTTAAAAGCTTCTGCATAGCAAAATAAACAACCAACAAAATTAAAAGGCAACATACAGAGTGGGGAAAAATATTTGTGAAGTGTATGCCAATCAGAGGTTAATTTCCAAGATATATAAAGAACTCATACAACTCAATAAAAGCAAACAACCCAATTAAAAATTGAGAAACAATATATATATATATATATATCTATATATATATATATATATGTTCTACAAAAAAAGATATATGAATGTTCAACAGATACATAAAAAGGTTCTGAACTTTATAATTACTATTCATAAGGAAACACAAATCTAAACCACATAAAGCTATCAGCTCACACCTGTTAGAATTGCTATTATCAAGATGACAAGAGTGAAGCAGTGTTGCTATGTATAGGGAGAAAAGGGAACACTCATGCACTATTGGTGGGAATGTAAATGGTACAACCACTATGAGAAACAGGATGGAGGTTCCTCAAATAATTAAAAATATAAAACTATTGTATGATTCAGCTGTCCTGCTTCTGGATATATACTCAATGAAAATAAAAATAGGATATCAAAAAGTATCTGTACCTTCATGTTTACTGCAGCATCCTATATATTAAAAGGCTAATATGCAAATATACTGAACAGCAGAACAACCAGAACAATTGAACAGCCAGTCACTACGATGTGTGGTGACCACCAGGAGGCATGCATGGAACGTGGAAGGCATTGGCCACAGTGGGATGGTAGAGCAGATTAGCAGGGTCACCAACCAAGGTGGAGTGCCAGTTGCTGTCATTGGGGCATGCCTCTGGTGGTTACTGAAAATTCTTTGCTCCTGTGTGATGCTGTCCCATCTGGTGCTTACACCCACAGCTAGCATTGGAGCCACTGCTCACACCTGCTACCAGTGCCCAGCGCTGATTTCAATAGCTTGGTGCCATTAGCAGGTGTGAATGGCAGCTGCCAGTCCTGCTACCTCTGGGGGCTTCTCTATCTTCCCCTGCTCCTGAGGGATGATTGGGGCACTGGCCTCACTTGTACCCACTACTGGTACTGGCCCCCATCACTCCACACATCAGTGCATGAGAGCAGGGGTAGTAGGAGAGGGGCTGCAGGCAGACAGGGGACCAGGGCCATAGAGGGAGAGGCCAGGCAGGGGTGCAGAGGATGTGCTGACACCCTGTACCTACTGCAACCTCAGGCTTCAAAAGTTCCTTTCAATGTGTATGAATTTGTGCACTGGGCCCCTAGTTATTTATGATAGCCAAGAATTTAAAACAACCTATGTCTGTCAATGGATGAATGGATAAATGTGACATAAAATGAAATATTACTCAGCCATGAAAAAGAAGGAAATCCTGTTATTTGAAACAGTTGGGGTGAAACTTAAGGGCACTATGCTTAGTGAGATAAGCCAGATAAAGTAAAATATTGTATGATATCACTTATGTGGAACCAAACAAATCTGAACTCATTGAAACAGTAGAATGGTGGTTGCCAGAGTCTAGGGATGAGGAATTGGGGAGATGTTATTAGATGGTACAAACTTGCCACTATAGTAGGTCCTCGGATTACAGTTGGAGATCTGTTCTTATGCCACAACATAACGTGATTTTCGCTGTAAATTGGAACCCCCTACATAAGCACCTATGTCACTCACATGGAGCACATACACAGCAGTAATGAAGTAAAACAGTAAAAAAAAAAGAAATTAAAATAAATATAACAATTCCTGACCTTTACTTATGGTAAATAAATAATAAAAATTGTAAAGCACATATGTGAGTACATTGAAATAACAGTACTTTTTTTTTACATAAATAAATGAGAGATGGTGATGTAACCACAAAATGACATACATCGAGTCCGACATAACCCGAGGACTGCCTATAGTAGATAAATAAGTTCAGAAGATCTAATGTACAAAACAGTGATTTTAGTAAACAATACTATATTATATAGTTCAAAATTGCTAAGACAATAGGCTATAAATGTTCTCACCACACAAAGAAAATAATTATGTGATGTGATAGAGGTGTTATAGTTAAAGCTCTACTGATAATCATGTTCCAACATATAAATGTATTAAATCAATATGTTGCATACCTTTCAACTTATACAATGTTATGTTAACTAAGTACCAATAAAAACAATATCTATTAGATGTTAGTATATTTTAGAAACAAAGGATGTAAATATGAGTTATACCAATGGGGGAACCCCTTTCACGTCCCGCATGGTTCAGGGTTCCCATTTAGGGTTCAGATTCTGGAGGAGGCCACACGCAAATGAAAAGAGACTAGAAAAGTATCAATTTGGGAATATTGGGGGGCCAGGAGGGGAACCTTTCTCTAGTGGGAAGAATATAGCCTTCCTTTTGCTTTGCCATCCTTTTATTCAGGTTTGTGATACACCCTTTGCCCTGAAGCAGGCAATTCCAGTAACAGGTAGATTACTGGAGGTAGCTTCAGCTACCAATGTCTCAGTTAGATAGAGAGTGGCTGGCTCTGACCTTTCAGAGCTTCAAGGTTGACCTGCCTTCCAGCTTCCTTGTCCACATTTTCTATTAGTGAGACAATTATTGGTTCCCGGTATACCAACTCTTTGATGTCAATGTGTTTATTGAGGAGAGATGTTCAAAACAATTAACTTCCAATATTCACCGTAAAGGACATTGGTCAGGTTTTTCACTGTGATTCTTACATGCACTTGGGTCCCCCTCAGTCTCACAGCAGTTCTTCACTACCCTCTTTTGCACAAGAAATTGGTCTCTAACTTTATAATACCCCCTCCTCATGCTTTGTCAGTAAAATACAAATTGTCTGATGGTTGCTAATCCAGAAAAAATACTTCCTTTTGATCAATTGTTGTTGAGGAAATAATTAAAAAGAAAATCTACTAACCCAGAAAATCTTGTCACATGGTAATTAAAACACACATACAGTTTTATTATTGGATGAGCATTAAGCCAGAATGGGATATATAACACAGACCATTTGCTAAGAGATTGCAAAGACAGAAAGAAATCTCACCCTTTAATATAGGCAAGCAGATACCAACCATTGCACACACATCCTAAAGATAATAACTAGTCCTCATGAAAGAGTACTTGTCCACATCATTTATCACACAGAGTTCAGCCTAAATGTGGCAGCTAATTGGGGTGGCTATTGGTGTTAGTTAACTGCTTTTATACAAAGTGAAAATAAACTTCTATTTTCATTCTCCTATTTACAACTTTGAGTCAGGCACTTGCTAACATAAGGATCCATTTCTCCCATAGACTGGGAGGTGGGGGCGGGGGTGGGGTGCTCTCTCTTGATATTTACATTTCAAAAACATGTTCTTCTAGGTGCTTGAGAAACAGATTTCTGGGTCATAAAGCTGGCAAGACATAATCACTTCTAAAAAGTTTTACATGCATTTCAAAGAGAGAGAAAGAACTTACAAGTTCTCTAAAATAAATGTTCTAAAGAAAGGGAGAGGGGAGAAGTCTCTTTATTTTCAAGAGAATTAAGCCTCTTATTTTTAATGTATACTTGCCCTTACACTATTCTTAATATAAACTGGAAATTATGTAAGCCCTCCTGCGAAAATTCTATAAAATTACTGCCCTTATTTCTCAAGTTAGAAAGATTCTTTTGAGCCTTCTGCTAAGTTTTTTCAAACAAAGTCTTATGTTAATCATGCCATGATTGATTTTTTTTCCATACTAGCTATCTGGTGGAGTCACAATCCTTAAAGTATAGCTCACATTGGCTTCTCATACTTTCTAGATTGTGGTCAGTGCCTAGAACAGGATTTCTGCAAATATCAGGGGTTCCCATGTTCTCATGAGTATACTTGCACATACCTCCACAATTAGCTCAATTTAGGGATCCTCTTACAGCACTCTCCCCAATGTTCCTGTTATTGAAACTTGGGAATTAAACTGGAACGTGTGGTATTTCCCTGGGCAGGATGCAAAGGTCACTTCCCAGGTTCTTATCCAGGTGGATTTGAAGAATGAAGCCACGGACAAAAGTTGGCATAAGAAAAGGTGCAAATTTATTGGGAAACAAGCTCAGATTCCCATATGGGGCGGGGAAGAGATACCCACTAGGTCCCTTTTTTCTAAGGTTTATAAAGGCTGCAGTTCTTTGTGTCTTGATATCCCCTCTGATTGACTATAGCACATGAGGTTCCCCTCTTCTTCTCCCTTTTGTTTTTCTATTCCCTTTGGCCTTCCTCTTCCCTCTCTCAATGAGTAGATTCCTTTTCTTTATTCTGTGAATGTATGCCTTCTGGCAGTTCCCAGCTTTGCAGCCCTGTGGTTCCTTGCTATGAATCCCCTAGTTCTAAAATGTCCTAAGCCTGCCTATTTTACTCCTAAAAACTCCTTTCATTATGTACCTAGACATCCCAGATGTGGAATTCCATCCCAGGGAGCAGAACATATATTTGATACTTGGAATGATGGACAAGTCTTTATCACATCAATGAAATCAGCTTAATAGTCATCTTAAGATAATTCTGTTCCAAGTCTCTCTACAATAATCAAAATTCTAGCTATTTCTATATGTTATATATTTTTCTCCATCTGCTCCCCATTTCCTCTTCATTTTCCATCAACACATTTCTCTTCATTGTTAACACAGAGCAATTAGATGACTGCTTTTATTGTCTTGAAAGCTGCCAACACGTGCCCGCAAGGGCTTACCTTTTCCCCCCATGGCTTAAAAATGTGCTTCCTAATAAGAGCATTTTTCTTTAAAAAATTTTTTGATGCCAGCTTTTAAGTTAATACTGCTATATTTATTTATTTGAAAATGTATTCCCATAAGACAACAAAGTAAAACAAATTAAGTGGAGGAATGAGGTTATGAGGGAAAATAAGTTAACCTAAACTGCAAACGAGTGTAAAGTTTCTGTACAAAATGCACCTTCTGAGGTCCTGAGGGTTTCTTGGAGGAGGATTTCTTGTTCTGTGGAAGTTTCTCACACTCTAACTGAGGGAGAGGTGTGCACAAGGGCGCAGAAGAGCAAGAGGCAATCCATGGTTATGGCTCAGATAAAGCAGAATGCTGATTACTCTCACTGAGCAAGCAATATTTGAGCTTATCAGGTAGGTATAGAGGCCTGACAAAGGACTTCTGGGAAAGGCTTACCAATAGTCCCGCTGTGTAGGTTCTAAGAGTATCAGACAGACCAGACATGCATCAGAAGGAGGGGTGAGGAGAGGTGAACCTTGAGAATGGAAAACAAGCTTAGGCCTGATCATGAAGGCTGTGGGTGCCTATAAATAATGATGCTTCATATTTATCCTGAAGTCAGTGGGGTGGGGAATGGGGGAAGATTATGAAAGACTTTTTAAGCAGGGGAGATACTTAAACAGATTTATATTTGAAAATCTAATAGTTTCTTCTAATATTCCACAAATTATGAGTCTGTCTATAAATTATTTTTCAATTTTTCTTCTCAAGTCATAAGCACAATGCTCTATACAAAAAAAGAAGAAAGGACTTGTGTGTCATATGTGTGTATGTGTGTAACTCTAAGCAAGGATTGTAGTTATAAACACTGTTTTTAAGTTAAAGCACAAAGCTGTTTTGGTCATTAACTAAAGGGTGGAGCATGAAGAATTTTTTAAACTTAATTACTATGTCAAGACCAAAAAGTACAGGGTAAAACTATTGGGTATTTGCTTTGAAAGCCTAGGTAACATGAGTTTATAATATTTAAATTGTTGAGGGTAGATTTTGGACAGTTCATCCTATCTAACAAAAGATAATATGCAAATTGACCTTCATTCCAACACACAAGATGGCTGCCCCCATGTGATCAAAGGTGACTGCCCCTATGTGGACACAAGATGGCCACTACAAGATGGTCAGCAGGGGAGGGCAAATGGGAAGGACCAGGTCTGCAAGGGAGAGCAATTGTGGGCAATCAGGTCTGTAGGGAAGGGCAGTTAGGGGTGACCAGGCCAGCAGAGGAGGGAAGTTGGGGTTACCAGGATTGAAGGGTAGGGCAGTTGGGGGGGAGGGGTGAACAGGCCTGCAGGGGAGGACAGTTAAGGGCAATCAGGCTGGCAGGGGAGTGGTTAGGGGTGATCAGGCTGGCAGACAGAAGTGGTTAGGGGCAGTCAGAAAGGCAAGCAGGCAAGCAGTTGGGAGCTAGCAGTCGTGGATTATGATAGGGATGTCCGACTGCTCATTTAGGCCCAATCTGGTCCCAGATTGGAGAGGGCCAGGTTGTGCTGAGGGACATACCCCTTCCCATGCACAAATTTTGTGCACTGGGCCTATAGTTTATAAATAACTGCCACCTATTTTTCTGGAATTCCATAGGAATATCTCTTCTCTTTACTGTGAGACATAAATTACTAAATATTATTAACATAACATATTGGAAAATTGTAACCATAAAAATCTAATAAAGATCTTCTAAATATTATATTTGAAAATTCTATCATCTCTTCCAACCACAATTCCATTTTACTAAAAACCCAAATAAAGTTAGTTTACACATTCTGTTACTAGAAATTATTTTTTTCAGCATTTTTGATGAAGTGAATCGATGTGATGTTAATTCATGGTAACAAAAAATACTGCAAGAAGATTGAACGATTATTGCATTCAAGTAAGAAATAGGTTATGTGTGATTATTTGATCTACTCACATTTCATAGATATTTTAGATTAGCTAGAGAAAAGGTTAGCCAAGAGGAAACTGAAATTATTTAATTAAAAAAGGTTTAAAACATATTTAGAATGGCATCATGGGGTTTGAGAAGTGTTATTTGCAGAGATCAAAATCCATTGTCGTAAAAATAGACTCAAAATTGATACAGACACAGAAAGAAATGTACTTATACTGACATAGTATTATGTCTGAGATTTATATTTTTATTTCTTGATATACTATGCTAAATTTGAGCTAATATATAATTAAGAATGTTGGTTTTGTTAGGTAAAGTGAATTATAATAGAATGGAAAGGTAAGGATTAATGGTGTACTAGAAAAGAACATGATTATATTATAATTCACTTTGGTTTCTGTTGATGAGGAGAGAAAACATGAAGTGAAAGATTCAAGCCATTTGTGTTCTCTTAAGAGGCAACTATTTGATATATCTCTAGTAATAATATGGGGAATGTTTGAATTAATCTTTCTATAATGTTTAAAATTCTAGGAAACATGAAGCTAAATTATATTTAAATAGAACATCTGATATGTGGGCAAGTAACCTGTTGGTAACCTGTTGTAAATTTGATTATATGTTTATGCTGTAATTGACATATTATTGGTGATGTTGCCTACCACATTTTTATGCATAATGGAGTAAACTGAGGTCTCTAATAAAGCCCATAATTACATATTTTCAGTCAGTATCTGCAACACACCAGCATGGGTTACTGGTGTGTTAAATTTTAGCACTTGTGGTTAGGGGAGAGAGGTGTTTTGGATAGCTAAAGCCTTAGAATATTGAACTAATCATACTTCTCTTTGCCTAAAATGACTGAACAAATATTATCACTATGTCAACAGTCTGGGAAGCACTGGAAGTACACTTATGGTGAACATAAGAAAAGCTAAGGTGAGAATGGCTTTTCTAGTAAAGATTAATTGGAGTCAGAAATCTCAGTTTGGGTCCTGATTCACTTACATTTGTGGAACCTCAATTTTCTCATGTGCAAAATGGTGTACAACATTTCTCTTATTTCAGAGGTCATTTTGAAAATGAGATAATATATGGAAAACACTTTCTAAAACTGCACAGAGCTACATGTGTGTGAGTACAAGCAGCCTGATAATCTTTCCAGATCTAATTGCCACTCAGGGCATTGAGTGAGTGTTCACTAATGGTTCACAGATGAATGATGATGCATTTATGTTATTAAAATTACTAGAGGCTGGGCCCATGAATTCATGCCTGGCTGCTAATCAGGGCAATGAGGACCAATCAGGGTCAGCCAGCCAAGGAGAGGGACCATGGGAGATTGGCCAGCCACAGAAGGTTGGCTATGGAAGCGCAATGACTACCAGAGGGCAGCTCCTGTGTTGGCTGTCTGCTCTCTGGTGTCAGTCGGTGTCATAGCGACTGAAGGGCCGTTGTTTGGTTGTTTGGTTGTTTGGTTGCTTAGGCTTTTATATATGTAAATAAAGTGGTAGCATAGAAATGTGTATTTGCAGTGGAATAGACTTGGAGTTCTATCTTGGCTCTGTGAACTATTACAATATTTTTTGAACACTGAAAAGTAAAACAGGCAATTAAAATATACTTTGCAGTTATTTATATTTATAATTAAAATTATCTCTCTACTGTCTACCATATATCTATGTGTGTACACACACAATGCCTTCTTCATGTGTGAAATGTAAGTACTGATAACCACTTTACAAGATTATTGTGATAGTTAAAATTAGAAATAATAATATAGTAAGTACCCATGTCACCCTTATGTGCTAAAATGACCAGGATGAAGACAGAGTTTTGCCACCACAGCACACTGATATTTTGATATGAGTAATTCTAAGTTGTGAAGGGCGTTCCTGTGCATTGTAGTATGTATCATGTCTTTTAGTGCCCAAATCACTTTCCATTGAGAATTACTGTTCTAGACCTTTCCAGGACAAAAATCCAATTCCAAATGGCTAAAAGCAACCTTGTATCAGCCTTAAGGAGTCTAATAGGCTTTAGACAACAGATGAGGATCTCAAAAGAAGATCCAGAGGACTCTCCAAAGAGATGCCATATTCCCTGCCAAAAAAAAAAGGCCAAAAGTAAGTGCCTTGGAGAAGCAGAATTTTAAATTGTTTGTTCATAAATTAAAAAATCTAACCTGGCATCATTATCTTCAAGGTAGAAAACAATAAGAGATACATGCACTCTCTTTGGTAACTAGTATGGGATTGATAACTGGACTCTCTCACTATCATTACCATATTATTATCATCATTATTTTAATTACATTAGGTACACTGAATTCATATTTTGATTAATTGATTAATGATTTCTGAAATTAACTGCACTTCAGACTACCATATGAATAAGACTGAGAATAAATGACAATAACCTTAGATCATATAGCACTGAAGTAAGATATAACATTATGGCATGTTTTGCTATTTTGGAATAGAATAGTACTATCTACCATGAGGTGGGTTTAGTTCTCCTAGCCATTTACTTTTAGGATTGTGATGCAGATTGTGCAGCAACAAGAAGATTGGCAATCAATCCCATACTGTGCAGTACTGGTTTCAAAACAGAATCAGGACCACCCCCTCCCTGGGTCTCGTTAGTACATTCTGACATAATTTGGGAGCTAACTCTACTAGGAAACAACTGAGCAGGAAGTAGAATATGATGCACAGTGGGATACAGACTTCTAATATATATAATTTTCTTATATCAAGCACTGTAGATGATAGGGGAGGACGAAAGATATATGTGTAGTACATAAGGAAGAAGTACAGACTGTGTTGGACAGAAACAATTTATTTTTATTTCTAACAGAGAATTAAGGAGTCAGGGCAGAAATATACCTTTGTTCAGCAAGGTCATACCAAGGTCATAATAACATGACTGCATCATCATTCATCTGATAAATTCCTATAGATCAACACAAGTGGGCTATGCATTTCTTTCTCTATCTGATTACTTTAAGCTTGGCAGCAGTCATTTTATAATAGCCTAATATCTGAGGAGCATAATGAAGTGTACTCTGTATTCTCTTTCTACTGACAATCCTGGGCTAGGCTATTTTTTCCTTAGTAAAAAGAAACACTACAGTGATGTCATCAACATGGCAGAATAGCTGGTCCCTGACATCAGTCCCACTCACAGAAAACCAACTAATAACCATCCATAGACAAGACACCTTTGTGAAAATTACAGAAGCAAAGAATTAGGCAGAAGCACCCCCTTAGACAGTAGAGATGGAAAAGAAACATATTAAAAGGGTAAGAGGAGTGGTTTCACTTTGACCTCACTGCTCCTTCCCTAATCTGGCAGAGCAGCACACTGAGAGGACACCCTGACCCCACAGCTTCCTGTTTCTCTAGTGTGAGTAAAAGAGAGCCTAAAGGAGAAGCACCACATGATCTCACTCATTTGTGGATAATAAAGAACATTGTAAACTGATGAACAAAAGGACAGATACAGAGGCAGTAAAGCATCAAACACATTGTCAAATTATAGCAGGAAGATTAAGGAGAGGTGGGGTAGATAAGAGATCAATCAAAGGACTTGTATCCATGCATATAAGCAAAACCAATGGGGGGTTGGGGTATGCCTGGGAGGGAGGGGGGGCAATGGGGAGATATGTATACATGTAACACAATAAAAACAAACAAACAAAAAAAACACACAAAAAACCAAAAAACAAACAAACAAACAAACAAAAAAAGAGAGCCTGAGGTGGGCATTCTGCTTCACAAGATTATGGACTGCTTCACCGGAGAACTATTTGAATCATACCTCATGAGTTCACTGGATAGTCCCTGATCACCAGGGATCAGATAGAAATGGGGAAGTGGGATGTGCCTTAGAGCAACCAGTGTGTAGATACTAGAAAACAGTGCTCCTGCTAGAGGTGGTACGTAAACACAGATCCAAGATGTTGGTCCCATCTTGCCAAGGAAGTTGATTGGCACTTCTACTTTATTTGGTTTCCCAGCCAATGACCTTATCATCTTTGCAGCCCATTCTACAGCCCTCCATGGACAAGAAAGCAAGACATCATCCCTGTCCAACTGCTGAGCATGGTCTCTAGTCATGCCTCACCAGGAAGTCTGGGCATAGATGCCAGGTAGCTGCAGAACACAGTCTATGCCTGCCTAGGCAGGGAAGCAAGTCAGAATGCCCACCCGGCTGCTGAACATAACCTCTTGCACTGTCTGACTAGGAAGCCCAAACAGTGATCTCAGGCAGTCGTGAAGCCCCACCTAAGGCACTGCCTGGCTTTAGAGCTCAGTTCACAGCCCTACCTGATATCAGAGCACAGTTACAGCTTTGCCTAATTGTTGCATACAGCCTGTGGAACCTCTGTACCAGGGAGTCTGGATAGCAACCCTCTCCAACAGACTACAGCTGCTAGCCCCACCAACTGCAGGATAGAACTGGAAGTCTCACCTATCTTGATCAACAGGATTGCTCAGCCAGTGTCTGTCTGCTGATAGAGTGCTGCCTGAGGTCCTGTTGCTCTGTCTTCAGTTGCTCTGTCTTCAGTCCTGCCTAACTGCAAACTATAGACAGCAGTACTATCATGGAGAGCACAGCTTGTGGCCCCATCTGACCAGGAGTAATTGAGGAACCCAGCTTATAGTACTGACTAATTACAGACTCTGATCAGTGGTATGGCCCTGTCAGGGAATATAGCCTGTGACCCTGTCCAACTGAGGGAGCTGCCAACTGCTGTGACTGGCCCAACTTAATAAAGCTTGTTATAACTGCTAGATATTTTATGTAGCCTCATAGTAAGCACAAAGAAAAAAACCTGTAGACCAAACAAAAGTCTAAGATAAAGGAATCAAAACACACTACTACAAAAATCCTATCACAAAGAAAGACAGCAAGAGAAGAAAAAAAGGAACTAAAACAGAAGACAAAGTATTCAATATTTACTTTAAATGTAACTGGATTAAATTTTCCCATCAAAAGATAGAGTAGCTCAATGGGTTAAAAAAAAAGACAATAATATGCTGCTTACAAGAGATTCGATTTAGCCTCAAGGACACACAAACTAAAATTGTCAGAAAATGAGCTCTTAGTTTTACTGATCTGGTCTCCTGCTGTCTCAGTCTATATTTCATTTATCTACACTGATATCTATTTTTTCTTTCTACTAACTTGGGGCTTGGTTTGATCTTATTTTCCTAGTTCCTTCAGGTGCAATGTTAGGTTGTTTGAGATTTATCTTTTTTACTTAATGCAATTTTTATAGCTATAAATTTCCCTCTTTTCCCCATAAGTTTGGTATGTTGTACATCACATGTTTTATTTCATTTTTTCTTTTTACTTTTAAACATCGGTTGTTTAAGAATGTATTGTTTAATTTCCACATATTTATAAATTTGTCAGTTTTCCTCCTGTTACTGATTTCTATTTTATACCATGGTGTTCATAATAATAAATACTTATATAATTTCTATAATTTCATATTTTTACTACTTATTTTATGACTAAACATATGATCTATACTGAAGAATGTTCCAAGTTTACTTGAAAATAATGTATATTTAAATACCATGGGATGAAGTGTTCCATACATGTCTATTAGGTGCATTTGGTTTGTAGTGTTGTTAAAATCAGCTTATTCCACATTGATTTTTTTATGTAGATGATCTATTATTGAGAATGGGATATTAAAGTTTCCTACTACTACTATGTTGCTGTTATTTCTCCTTTTAGTTATGTTATTATTTGCTTTATATGTTTAAGTGACTCAATACTGGATGAATAAATATTTATAATTATATTTTCTTGATGAATTAACCCCTTTATCATTATATAATAACATTTTGTCTCTTGTGAGCTTAAATTCTATTCTGGTATAAATATAGCTGTCCGTGATCTCTTTTGGTTAGATTTGCTTAGAATATCCTTTTCCATTCTCTCAATTTAAGATGTCCAAATATGTTGACTTAATACACATATACATTGCAAATGATTGCTACAATAAAGTGAGTTAGCACCTCACTAACCTCACATAATTGTCTTTTTTGCAAAGAGAACATTTAAGATCTACTCTCTTAGCAATTTTCAAGTATACAATATAATTTGCATCCTTTGACGAAAATCTCTCCATCCATCCTCTCCCCTCAGCCCTTGGCAATTCTTATACTATTCTCTATTTGTAGGAGTTTACCTGTTTTAGATTCCACAGAGTTGAGAACATACAGTATCTTTCTTTTTTCAGATCTCAATTCTGCTGAGTACTTCTTGATTATACACCTTAAAACTACTTTTCTACTGTCATTCTCCATGTTAAAGAGTATGCTCCTCTTCTACTTTTTACTTCATCAAATCCAAGCTGTTCTGTTTGACTTTGAAAGTTTTCAATACAACCTTAGCCTTTCCATCTATCTTTATTTCCTTCTATTCCAGACCTAATCCTCTGTGTGTTTAAAAACATCTTCTCCTGTGCAGCATCTTAGAGTTTATAGGAAGCTTCAGAAATCTCACACTTTTCAAAGTAAAGTGAGCATGATTATGTCCATTTTATAGAAACTCCAAAAGGCAGTGCAGTTTTGACGGTGTCACATGAAAAAGCAAATGGCAGGGCTCATTTTGCTATGCTATAACGCAGCTTCTGATATTTGTCTTTCATAATTATGTTTCTTCTCTACCTTTCAAAATGTTACTTGTTTCTCCATGTAGCTAACCATAAACTATTTTAGCCTATATTCATCCCTTTGGTGAATTAGTTGAATTTCATGTGAATTTTATTTTTAAGGCCAGATATTTTACAAGCCACAGTTATTTTTTTATATGTATACAGTATTGAGCCGTATTTTGCAATCAATAAATTTGGTATCGTTGCATTAAACCAAACACCTACCATGTACATGACTTCATGCTGAACAAAGCAACTGATGGAAAGGTGAACCCTGCCCTTGGGAAAATTTTAGCTTATCGGGTTTGAGGAAATAAAAGAATTTAAAAAAAAAAGAGGAGTAAGGGAGATTCTGAAACAGAAACAGATTTCAAGTGAAATGGGTATTCAAAGGAGGAAGAAATCATAGCAGCTAAAGGAATTAACAAAAGTTTCAAGGTTAAAGTTACATTTGAAATGGTCTTTGAAAGATGATCAGCAAAATAAAATGAATGGTAGATTTAAAATTTAAAACATCTGTAACAAAATAGTATTAATATTAAACACATAATACGTTGAAATGAAGAGCTCAAGTCATTTGGAAAAAAAATTAAAAATGTTTAATATTCATTCATTCGACAAGCATTTGTAAAACCAAAAATATGTTCCCTACCTTCAGGGGACCCAAGATCATTAGAGGGAAAAGTTCATCCCAAGAAATAAGTATAATATATTAAAGAAAAGGCTAGAATAACTGTGTGTACAAAGTATTCTGGGATACTGTGGAGAAAGCCACTATCTGTATTCAATCATGCACACTAATGCTATGGTGAAAACTAGCTGGAGTTGGTAGTGCAGCCATGTTGGTTCATTTGCATCTACCTCTCCAGATTATTGGTTTGAGTTCATGTATTTTGAGTAAGTTGAATTCTCTTGGCAGACAGGTTGATGTATTGCACTTCCTTATTTTGCTAGCATCGCATGTTCTCCCACAAACTGGAGCAGGAATTAAGTTCATAGCTTGCAGAGCTGTTATCTTAGGCTTGTTAACTTCTTGGATGTAGCCCATGAACATTTATGTTCGTGTGAGAGAGGTTATGAAAATACCTGTAAGGGAATTAAATCAGTGGGAGTTTTCACTGAGTGAAGACTTTGGAAGCAGGCATTGTGAAAAACACTGTTTATAAGAGCTGCCTGATTTTACTTGAAAGCATAAGCAGTGGGTATAATAAAAGAATACAATTACTGAACAATTTTGTCATTTTGGGTTAATTTAACTGGGGTAATGGGATTCAAATGAAGCTCTGTGCTGATTTATTTTTTTCTGGCAGGTATGCAATATCTGTTTCATCTAAATATATAGTACACTCAGCAAGAAACTCTATGAAATTCTTATTGGTTCTATTGTTAGCTGGCTTATATTTCCTTATAGAATAAGCAAACAATCTCAAACATATTTCTCCCTTACTGTAAGCAGTTTATTAAATAGACTGGACTAGTGAAAACACCTTTCATTTTGACTTAACCCCCAAATAATCCAAATGCAATCAAAGAAATACTGGGAAGAGAAAAATTCTGTGTTTTATAGTGTCAGCAACCACCATCCCACGAGGATTCCTGCAGATTCACACCTTTCTTGCTGCTGTCTTGCCAAGCGACAGCAACTTGTTTTTCCTTTATGTGTTGTTAGAGGTGGGTCTGGACTGGAACTAGTAATATTAGTGTGGAAGTGCACCTCGGCACAAGTATCATTGTTCAATATGACCTTGGCATGCTCCTCCTGCAGCCAGCTAGCTGCACCACTGAGACTTTGAAAAGACACAAGATAGGAATGAATGAGCACATCTGAAAGCAAACTTTAGAAATACCACCCAAACCCTAAGAATTTCTTATTGAAGCAATGAGGTATTCTCTCCCTACACTTTACCCTCTGGTCTTATGGAGGTGGTGCAGTGAGATGATTACAAGAAAAAGAGCTCAGACTTTGGTTTCATACTGCTGGCTTGTTAAAAGAAAGGGCTTTAGCCTGTGTACTTTCTCAGTGTTAATGAGCTGGTATGTCTACAATCGGTGCACAGAAAGGTATAAAATGTACCTGTTAAGTTATATTAGCAAGTTATTAGCTGTTTGAAACGACTATAAGGAGCACATTGAGGTAAGATCAATGGAATGATACGGTTAGTGCAAGGCTTTTATATGAAAAGCAATTCTGAAACATAATTGCTAATAAAAGATCTATTCATTCTGTAAAGTACACTAATAGGTCCATTCTAGAGAGTAGAAAGTAGGTGGTAATTAGGAAACTGAAAGTTCAAATGCTATTAGGAACCCTAGCAATGTTCCCTGCCTGCCCTGTAGGATGCCCCATATTACATGTGTTCAGGGATAAATTGTAAGTTTAAAATATTAGAATAAATTAAGTCAAGATTCTTTTCCTTTTCAAATGTACCTAATATAGTATAATTTCAGAACCCCCACTCTGGTTGCCAGCAAAGCAAAATACTGAGGAAAGATGAGTAGAATGTATAGGATAATTGTGTATCAGTATGTCAATATGCAAGGGTTATGAATATATTCATATAGTGTGTCTGTATGTGTGTGTGTGTGTGTGTGTGTGTGTGTGTGTGCACGCGCACATATACATACCTAGGGTAAAGTGAGGGAGGGTCTTTGCAGCAGCATGATTCCTTTCTTACCTCACACTGCTTTCTTTTTTTTTTTTTTGTATTTGGTTTCTTAGAAAACACAACAGGAGACTTCCCTGTTTGCCTCATGGCTCGGCAGGCTTGGTGTAGTACCAGGATTCTAAAAACATGATTTTAATCTCACAATTTCTCAACAGGTTTCACCCTTTCATGTTTCTCATCTGCTTCCACCATATGGAGTTCACCTCTGGCTTTAAAAAAGAAAAAAAATAAGAACTGAAGCAAAAAAAAAAATTAAACAAAAAGCATTACAAAATGACTGATTATGCTAACTTTAAACACTTAAGGGTTTAATACAGATATGAAATTTAAAACATCTGCTAACTGGCAACAAAAGCTTCACCTTCAAACATTTTCTCTCATGACTGCTGTCATTTCCTCTTTCAGGTCTGTCAATTTCTTCTCTAGTCTCTGCCCCTGGAATGTGTCACTTATTTCCACAGCCAAAGATCTGAAGATTAAATCTCCTCAGTATTTTTTCATATACCTTCTGTTGGAGTTACTTTCACTGACATCCCACATTTAACATAATGATTAAACATATTAGTCCTGAACAAGGTGACTAGTATTTTCTAGAGATTATCAGAATCATTGAAAATATAAATAATATCAATGTATGTATGATTCTTTCCACAAATAATCTCATTTAACTTACATAACAACTGTGAGATGTGTATGCAATCTTCCATTTTTTTCCAATAAGAAAACAATCTCAGAAAGTTTAGATAGCTTGTTCAAGGTCAACAAACTGGTAACAGCAGAGTTAGAGCTTCAACTTGAGCTTTATTTGACTTCCTGATTCAATTTATTGGCTTTGTGACTTGGGATAAGTTATTTACTTCCCATTCCTTTGATTCCTCATTCGTGAACAATTGTATTGGTGGTAATATAAGTTGTTAGTCTTTACTGGGCATATGTGCTGAATTGCCATTATCATTGTTATTCTGACTTTAGAGCTTGTTCTCCATGCCAGGGCTTGTCAAACTTCAATGTGCACTGCAGATCAGATCTAGTAAGTCTAGGCAAGATCTGAGACTGTGTCCCTGAAAGCTAGTCTGCAGGTTGCCTACCACTTTGCTTCATGTCAAGGAGAGTTACAACTGAATTGTTCAAAGAGAGATGATGGAGGCCAAAGTCCTATTTCTCCTTTGGGAGCATGATTTGGTCATGCCATTTCAGTAGGATACTTGTTGAGATCTCAGTTTTTGCCATTATTTTCTGCACCTATTTTTATCTCTACCTTTCTCCTCTTCAAGAAAGTAGCCTGACCTTTTAATGTACTTTGCTTCAATGGCCCTTTTAGGATAGGAAGAAAAACCATATTGGTGATTTCCTTCATATTAGAATGAAATCAATTTTGTTCTATTTTCTCTGAAAATCTGATTATCAATTGCTTAACTAAACTAGATACTCATTAAAGAAATTAAGTGTCCTGCCCTAGCTGGTTTTGTTCAGTGGATAGAACTTGGGCCTATGGACTGAAGGACTCTGGGTTCAATTCTCAGTCAAAGACATGTACCCATGCTGATCCCTGGTCAGGATGAGTGCAGGAGACAGCCAATCAATGTGTCTCACATCAATGTTTCTCTTCTCTCTTCCCCCACCCGCTCCCTCACCCTCTTCCACTCTCTGAAAATCAATGGAAAAAGGTCTTTCCAAGTATTAGGTTACATGTAGAATCAAATCAATGGCTTTTTTTTTTTTAAGTGGAAGGATATCCAGGAACCAACGGGGTGAGATGACATTATTAGAATTAACTAGCTAATCTTGCCAACACTTATTCAACTCTTACTTTGTTCTAGGTAGTGTTGGGTATCAACTATTAATATTATCATTAAATATGAAGATGATTAAGACAGTGTAATAGAAGCATAACCCAACTTCCTGGAAGGAGCCCTATATGTCAGAGGGGCCAGCCAAGATGAGTCCAGAGATTAATTTGAAAGAAGAGGAAGAATGATTTGAGGGACTATCTGCTCTGCAGGGTGAAGTTTCTTAGTTGTCTCTGAGATAACCTGCATTTCAAATTTTTTTATTTCGGAGGAATGTAAAATATCCCAATAAGGCCAGCAAGTTAAAACATACTCAGATTCAGCATGCTAATGTGTGGGGGATGATTTCAGTTCAATACTAATTAGAAAGGGCTTAGCAAGGGCTTTGTTGGATGGGTGTACTCCACAAAGTATAGGAGTTGCCTATATTTGCAATTCTTTGAAGTTTGGTTTTGTGTTCTTCAGTAGAATAATGATTCACAGGCTGGTTCTGTGGAGATTGCCCAGTTGTGCTACCAAGCTTCTTAGGATATGCTGAGCCAACCTAGACAATGTTGGAAAGCAAGTAAGTTTTGTATTAGCCCTAATATTCCCCAGGACTCTGCACTTTTATTTTCCTTTTAACTGGACAGTTGTCATTAACCTCAATAGGGTGTTGATAAGAGATCAAATCCCTCACCTAATAAAGGTATCTCTGTTCAAATGGGGGTTGACCTTACTGGAAAGCAAAACATCTGAGAATCGGTTTTCTCCATTGTTTTCTGTACCTATTTTTATCTCCACCCTTCTCCTTCTCAAGAAGGTAGATTAGGGTCAGGGGCTGAAGTACAAATGTTATTCTTGCTGTGTTTCTTTGTAAGACCAACTCTGGTACTATTTATGTTATAGCTATAAAAACTGCAATTAGAAGTTAACATAAGTAATATCTGTGACTTACAAATTGTTTTGCAACCAAATTTCAGCCATCGAAGCCATGTATTGTATTAGAAAGGTTACCCTTTCTCCACGTTTTCCCTTTAGCTTGAAAATAAGGAACAAGAAATACTAAATGGCATTGAGAGATAATGGCTCTGAGCTGGAGAATTTTAAATAGGTTTCCGATTTATCAAACCTGACTTTCCCCATTCCTGATAGATAGGCAGCTTTGTGACACAGAATGAAGAGGAAATGCTCTGTCATAAGCATTTACTAAAGAACCTGGGCCCATGAAAGGATTTTTTTTTTCCATGGGGAAATGCAACACTACTGAGTAATAAATTGGAAGACACATCAGCGGTATAGAAGAGCACACTGATTGTTTGTCCACCCCATGGAAGGTCATTATTTTCCAGGGCTTCCATTACCTTCCATGTAAGCATGACAGACGGATGCATTTTCTCTTTCAGGTTTGACAAGACATGAATTAACAGACTTACTGTGTTTTACTTGGCTGAGGACTCCAAGCTACTGACATATTAATATCCTATTCAAGTAATTCTGTAGGAGAGAGCAATATAATGATGACATAATGACTATTCAACATAAAATCTGACAATAATGTGAGAAGATTTCCTGGTCTGTGGCAACAGAACTATTCAATTACAAAGGCAAGTAATTAAAATCCAGGAAATATTCTCACATTGTTATTGAAATTGCCAAAAAAAAATGAGGATATTTGAATTTTTGAAAACAAAGTTTTGGTTAAATAAATTATTGTAGATCCATATTTTCTAATTATGAAAATCATAGTTTTAAAGTTTTCAATGGTGAGGGGAAAATGCTTTCAAGAAGATATATGATCTAAAATTTTAGAAAAATGGGGCATAAATCTATAATGATAAAAAGTTTTTATTTCTATCAAGCATGATTGTTCATTTAAAGTCTCATTTGAGACTCCTGCTTCCACCTTTTATTTGTTCTCTTGCTTTCTTGCTTTTCCTTTCTATTTCTGCATTAAATAAGAACATCTCTCCTACATTTTCTTCAATTATCTATTTCATATTCTTCATTTCCCACCAAGTCTATCCCTCTCTTAAGACAGCTCAGTTTGATAAATTACAGGACCTCTTAACAAGCTGTTTAGACTCCAACAGTGGTGTCATTGTGAACTCTGGTTATTTTCTCACTTTGTGAATCATATCCATTAGCCAATTCTGTCAGTCCTTTTGCAAACTGTATTTTGAATCCAGCCACTTTGACCATCTTACCTGTGTCCATATATCCAAGTCACTAAATTTTTTACTTAGATTATTGCTAATTGCTTTTTAACTACTATTCTTGTTTCTGTCATTTCCCACAGCTTCTTCTCAAAATAGGAATGAGATCCTTTTAAAACACAAATCAGATCATGCTATTCTTGTACTCAAAACCAGTTGCTTTGTTGGTCTTTATGATATTTAGGATAAAGTTCAAAGGTTTTCCTGTGGCCTACAAAGCCGTATGATAACTTCTCCATTGATCTCCTCCTCTCTCTCTCTGTCTCCACTGGGAGCCCCACTGTCCTTGCTGTTTCTCACACATGTTAGGTTCCTGCCTCGAGGCATTTGCACTGACATTGCATCTTCCTGCAGGTCCTCCTTTGTTCCCCCTCCCCACACCCAAAGGACCACATGGCTCATTCCTCATTTCCTTTAGGTCTTGGTCATATGTTACCTTCTCTGACATCCCTGTATGCTAACCATACCTAAAAGAGCTATGCTTGCCTACCACCCTCTTCATACCTCTTTACATCTGTTCTATTTTCTCCTGGCACATATCTCTAACTGTCATTACATTATATAATTATTTGTTCATTATCTTATCTGTCTCTTTCACTTTAATGCTAAGTCCATGAAAGCAGAGAAATTTGCATTTTGGTTCCCTATCTTATGCTCAAGATAGCAAAAGCAGTTTCTGGTACATAGTAAATAGTCAAAGGAACAGTATTGAACTACTTAATAAATGTTACTTTTAATAACACTTTTGTGTTTTTTTGAATTTATTTTTCCTGATCAGCTGATACGTTATATCTTTCAATTTTTTCTTACAAAAAACAAATTTATAAGAAAAAGCATGACATTTGTTTTTTGAACTACTGCATTTTAAATGTCCAAAAGACAAAACAAATAATTACACAGTGGAACACAACCTGATTAGATTAACGCTACTACATGTACCCATGGTTTGAGCAAACTCATTAGGCAGCTTCATCTGTTTTCAGTTTCACTCAGATTGCACTTGAGATAATAGCTAAAATTCAGTTTTTCATTTGATTCAGAACTAATATTCTAGCCATCCCTGTTTCCTTTCTCATCACCTTATCTTACTGTCTTCTAATTATATACTCCTTTATGTCAAGCCCATTTTCTTGTCATTTGCCTCTAAGGGCTTGCTCATTTTAAAGGTTTTGATTATGTCCTGTCTTGGATATTGGAATGTTCTCTTCTCAATTTCCAACCCTTTTGAATTCTATAATGGGTTATACAAGATCAGTCTTGCTGACTATTATATTCCCTGTGACAACTTCAGTCCCTGTCACATAGTCATACTCACTGAAGGATTTTGCATAATGGCATTTACTAATGTATTTCTCTTTGTGTATTTTCTACAGCAAATGTTTAAGGTATGATTCTTTCTGAAGCTACAAGGAAAAAACTGAAAGAAACTACATAAGAATATGGTCCATACTTCCCTTGGCTAAGAAAATGATCTGGAAAACTAATGTGGTCTTAAGTCCCTACACTATTCTAATAATCATGAATTAGATTAGTTATAATTGACTTGAAATCTTATAAGTATTAATGTTAATGGATAATTTCAGATAAATTAAAACTGTTAAAAAAAGAGAAGACTTTTCTTCATATCAATGGACACAACTTTTATTCATTTATTGATATATTTCTCAGTAGCATACAAATAAATAGGAGAAAAATGTAGGTAGCAGTGAAAATCATTTTTCAATATTTAAAAAAAATTAATAGTTAATAACCTTAAGTTATTCAAATTTAAAGTAATTTCAAATAAACCTTTTTAATTGCTTAAAATACATTTGCAAGATATCTAAATTTAACTCTACATTCATAAATACATATTACTAGAGAGAACTAAAGTGTGAATTATAATATTTAGCTAATCCTATGTAATAAAGAAGCAATATGCAAATTGACTCTCACACCCTCACAAGATGGCTACCTACAATCAGGCTGGCTGGGTGGTTAGTGAGGGATGACCAAATGACTGAACAAGCAGGCTACATGGGGTGACCAGGCTGGTGGGGGAGGGGAGCATTTGGGAGCAATTGGCTGACAGATATCAGTTAGAAGTGACCAGACAGGCAGACAGGTGAGCGATTAGGAGCCAGCAGTTCAGGATTGTGAGAGAGAGGTCCGACTGCTGATTTAGGCCCAACATTCCCCAAGGGGTCCCAGATTGGAGAGGGTGCATGCTGGGCTAAGGAAACCCTCCATTCCATGCACAAATTTTGTGCACTGGGCCTCTAGTATTTAATGAAAATATAACAACTAGTAGAAATAGAGAAATAAGTTTATCTCTTTTATGGTGCTTCTGTCAGAAATAAGGTAAAAAGACTCAACATTAAAAAAAATCTCATTTTACTTTGCTGCCTATTTTTGTGCATTTTTTCAGAACATCTTAGCAAACAAATTTTATATTACTTTGGAAAACATTTAGTAGTCATCTTTAAAATGTGTAGTGCTTTTTTTGGTGGGAATGATGAATGTGAGGTAATTAATTTGAGCTTAACCTTCCTTTTCCTAAAACATAGGAGCTTTTGGGGAGAACTACTTTATTCTAATAGTCTTAATTAAGAATAAATAAAAACTCATCTGGGGCTCATCTTTATGAAACTCTTCATGGTTACTATTTCTTGAAGCTTTAGGTTGCTGATATTTTCAGTTCTAACCTGAGAACACTTGCTTAAAACTCTCTTAAAAGTGTTCCTTTTAGCAACACTTTTTGACAAGAACTGTTCCTATTGTCAAAGGCATAAATGAAGAAAAATTGGAGAAAATAGAATTTTGATAGTTTCTCACTGCATTGTACATTGTAATGATTGTGACAGCCTCTATTCCTTATTAATGTAAGGGCCTATTAACTTAGCGTTTGTCTTTCTATTACCTTTCCTTTTTATGTGATAATGTTTTCTCTTCAGGATAACAAATATTTTTATGAAATTGTTTTTGTCATGTTCTTTAGAATCCAGCACAGTGTTGAAAATAGGTAATAGTAGAAGTAGCAGTAATAACAATAATGATGATGATGAATAAAGGAGTGAATAAATGAGTGGGAAGATTAAGAGAAGATGTCATTTTTAGTAGCCCATAAGAGAAAGATTACGGTCCTGAACTTGAAGACATTTTTTTCTTTGCTTTATTTCTTCTCCAATGCTCCTCTGCCTCCTCAGCAAATAGAATAAATTTACTAACAGATGATTTCTGCCAGATTTTTTCTAACAGAGAGTGTTGTTCAGGTCCTGACCTTATATTATAACTCATGAAGCTTATGATTTTTTAGCACCTAACAAAATAACATTTGATACCCAGGTATAATTTTTCAGGATTAATTCCATAAAGCAAATTGACTAGGTCTTTGTTCATTATTCTCTGAGTTTCCCAGTGAAGGCTTAGAGAAGTTAGTCAGTGTAATAATATTCTCTCATTCAAGTTGTGGAGAGAGAATGATCTAAACTTGGATTGATTTAAGATGTACATTTTATGTCTAGGGATAAATTTGCTCCTTCACTGAAAAGTGTAGCAATGGGCAATTAAGTGTCACACACTAGGCTAGACTCCTGTCACCACAGTGACCATGATACTATCCATCTTCTTAAGGAGTTTACTATCTCCTGAGAAAAACACTCATAAATGGGTAATGAACACAGAAATTTGATGGAATGGGTTCTTTGGATTAAGCCTCCAGGCAAAAGAGCCGTGACTTTGGAAAAAGAAAAATCTAGGTTTGGAACCCAGTCATAACAATTACTGGTGTGTGGGATTGAGCAAATTATATAATTTCTCTTCACTTCTGCATCTATCTTAACTGACCAATTTTAAAGGATGGTGTGAGAATTAAATAAGATTATGTAAATCATCAGACACACAGAAGATGGCTAACAATTTTAGCCTTGCTGAGACTTCCTCATCTACCATTTTTAGGTCAAGGTTGGAGGTGGGGCATGAGGAGAAGAGGGTTAAGAAATATAAGGAAAGGAAGGAAAAATGATGGGCTTTCCTTTGAAACACACATTGTAATTTTATCTACATTTTTTTTTGTGGTTAAATGTAAAGTAAATGGATCTGGGAACAAGTTCCTGGAGGTTCAAAATTGACTTTGAGTACTGTCATATAGTTACAATGTCTATATACTCTCTGAAAGAAAGCATTGATGTAGCTCAGAGACCACCAGTGGGAAACTGAGTTATGATAAAGTATAGATCCATCAAGTGCAGAGAGCCTGTGCTGAAATCATACAATACATAAAATGTTGTGATCAGAGGTATTATTATAATGTGAATACACCAATTTATATTTCATTAGCAGTAACTATGGTAGTAAATGTTAAATGAATAATACTTATTTTCCCAATTCCATCAACTATTAAATTAGAATTTAGCTTAATGCTAATTTAAAATGAGAAAGTTTTTAGGATTATCAGATGACCTCATATTACCATTGAAAATATACTTGATGGCCATGATTTGTTAAGGGGTGATTGTCAGAGTTTTCTGAAATAGCAAACAAAAATGGGAATTATTAATGTATTCTTACCAAATTATTTTTGCAAAAATCCATTTTCTGAATATTATCAAATTAAGACCGATAAATGTATTACATGTAGAACTAGATCAGAGGCTCCATCTTTTAACTATTAAACCTCAACTTTGGCAATTCAATTCCAGTGACACAACATCATCCATCACAGAAAATAAAATTATAACTTTATTGGTTTTATAGGTTTTTTTAGTGTTTAATATTTCAATTTATATCAGTTTTATGGTAGTTGAGATCTGGAAATAGGATGAATATATGCCTGGTTTTATGTGTGTATAAATTTTAAGTCACTTTACCCAAAATTAAATTTTAATACCAATAGTGTTTAAGACATTTTGCTTTTTTGAAAGTGGTTTGTGCATTACTTTAACTTTCAGAAACACTGGCAAAATCAATAATAATCAATAGTTAAAAGAATGCATAATCTTACTTTAGAAAAAGGAAGATGTTTTCAGCAAAGAAAATGATTTAAGGATACCTTAATTACTTTAAGTAAAGCTCTCCAGAAAAAATGGAAACACCACTTAGGCTAGCAGACTTCTTTAGAGTAATCACCCACCAAAGAAGAGACAGACTTAAAACCCCTAAGTTGAATCTGCAGAAATAACTGCATTGGAAATAGAAGAATTAACTTCTTAGTATAAGAATCCAGTACTTTTACATATAAGCCCTAGAAGCTTGGCTTAATTACATGTCAACATCTATAATAGCAACCATGATCATCTTGTGGCCCAGATGCCTTCTCAAGCTTCACCTGTGAGAGGAGGAGACAGAGGATAATGGAAGAAAGTGCTTAAAGTAGAAATGATCTTTTGTCTCTGTAATTCTTGAACATCTTCACTTCTATTAATACATTTCTTTTGGAGAATATGAACTATGAGACTTTAAACAGTTACTCAAGATCACCATCTCTGCCTCAGATATATGATGACTTAGATGTTTCTAAATCAAGCCAGACACGTTAGCTGAAACTCATCACAAAACCACCAGCAAGTGACCAGGAGATATTGACAGGAAATTAAGAACTGTCTTTTTATAGTACAAGGAAGACAATTGTTTGAAAATCATGTCCTTTAAATCACCTGTGATGTTATAGCAATTAATGAGTCAGGTTACAGCTACCTTCACTTACAAAATGAATGTTTCTACTTAGACAACTAAGGGTAGCAGCATATTTTTGCATGTGAGGGTATCAGTGATTAACAGAATATGAAAATTAGAGATTACCCACATAGGGTAGAAAACTCAATTACACATCTCAGGCTTTTAAGTATAGGTAGATTGCATATTTATGTTATTAAAGTATTTAGCAATTAATAAAATGTTTTGATATGAACAAGTTTTAACTTTATTGATATGTTTTTTTCAACTAGCCAATAGAAAATACTGTATATCCTACATAGCTGTAGTTATTTTAATGACTTCTTAATCCATTTTATAACAATTATTATTTGGTAATTTATTTAAATTCCTTCTATATTTTATGCAGTTTTGGAATTGTTGAATAATGCTTTCAAGCTTTAAATTTTCAGAATATGAAGACAGGGGCACTTAACTAGGCATCTGTCTCCATGACCCAGCCTTTCTTTACATCTGTAGATCCAAGCTCTGTAACAACTGTCTGACTTTGCCAGGTGTGGTTCTAGGTTTTGGATATATAGGAATGCATAAGAAGGAAAAGATTCCTATTCTTATGAATTTACATTTGAATGTGAACAGATGGAAAAACATAAGTAAATGATGAAGAAAATGTCAGATACTGATGGATTTTATAAAGAAAACAAGAGTGGTTTCTATAAATGATGAAGGGGGAAGGCTTACTTTTAGACAGGATGGTCAGGTGACATTTGTAATGTGTCCCCAACTAAAAAGGATCCAATTATGCAAAAATGTCCACCTAGACTAAGGTTTTTTCTTTGTTTGGTGGAGAGCAGCCTTGTGGGCAAGTTCTCTATCAATCCATAGGTCCCAAAGAGAAGGGAGAGACTGAGCCATCTTTGCCCAGTTCCTCTCTCAATTTACCAATCCAATAACTAAAGCTATCTCTGCGGAAAGAATTTTAAAATGGAAGAAAAGCCTAAGAAATGTTTGGTAAAACTCTTCATGAAAAAAAACAGAGAAGCAGAACCAACATATCCTTCTTCCTCTTAAAGACAACAACAAAAAGTATGAATTATATTCTTAGGGCAAAGAGGAGCAATGGCCTACAAAAAAAATGAGTCAAGAGAGTAACATATGATTTGCATTTTTAAAGGACTATTCTGGCTGTAGTATGAAGGTTTGGTTGGAGGAGGGCACAGTGGTGGCTGGGAGACTGGTTAGAATAATACTGCAATGAACCACATGAAAATTCATGGGTTTCAGGCCAGGGTGATAAGGATGGAGGTGATGAGAGGTGGCTGAATTCTATGCTAGCCATTTTACTAGTGCTTTGACTTTGCTCAAGCCCTAAGTCTCAAATCTAAACCCCCAAAATGGAAACTTTAATAGTATTCTATTTTTCAAAGTTAACTTAAGTAGGCCAGAGGTGGAGGGAAGTGGACAGGTTTTGTGTTGGAAGCTAAATTGAAAAAATTTCCTAATGCATGTGTTGTGGTACACGAGAAAAAGAATTAAGGGCTCCACACACACCCTAGGTACCAGCCACCCACTAAAGTACACATCATCTCAGGTTATGCTACACCTTCTCCTGTTTCCAAGCTTGTGCTTGTTATTTATTCCTGCTACCGAGATCAACTCTTCTCCAACTTTCTGTCCGGTTAATACCTACTGATCCTTCAAGTTGTAATTAAAATGTCACTTGCTCTTTAAAAACCTCCCCAATCTAAATTAGATACTCCTCTTTGACCTTCTAAAGACTCCCTGCATGTACTCCTCTGAAAGCAATTACCATACTGAATTACAATTGTTGATTTACATTCCAGACCTCCCTAAAGAGCCCAGTGTGGTAGCATGTGATAAAGAACAAGGAGTGTGCTTTTCCTCTCTGAACCTTTATTTGCTTACCTCTAATGTGATAAAAATGATATATTTATGTGAGATTTAATTGACAAATTAATTCATTGGTACTGTCTTCTAATCCAAAAGGCTCATAATTTTATTTTGGTGGTGATGGTGGTGGCTGTTAGAACTACTTGGAAAATTGCCCCTTCTTATTACTTTTCTTTAATTGAGAACATGGGTATATTTGCTTAGTAATAAATTGCATAATTGAATATCTGTCTATATCAAAGCAAAAATTGGCTTGGGTAAAGTTAAACAGGCAAGGAAGACTTTATTAAAGGATATTGCAGGAAAAAAGCCAGATCACAGCCTGAATGCAACTCTGCTGAAACAGAGGGCGGAAGAGTTTTTCCACAAACTGAGGTTGGTGGAATTTTAGGCCTCTGGTTTTTGCTAATTGGCCTCACCCACAAGAAAAGTAAACTTTCTCTCATCTTCATGAAGGAGGTGGTGTTACAACTTGGAAAAAGACATCCACATAAGTTAGACTCCTATCTTCCTATAGATACTGGGAGACAAGGACTCTATCTTCCTTAATGATTTCATTTCAAAGGGACTGGTCCTAGATCCTTCAGAAAAACATGTCTAGGTTGCACGACTAAGAAGCTCTTAAGAAACTTTACATCGTCAAGGGAAGAGAGAATTCACAGTGCAAGTTTTCTGAGGTGAATTCTATAAGAAAGAAGATGCCAGGGCCTAGTGTCATGATCAAGTCATTTTTTAGTCAAGCAACTTTAGTCTGTGAAACAGGCTGTCTTAATCATATGCAATTTTTAATATTATATTACCCTTATGCTATCAGAGCACAAAGTTGGTCAGATTAGTACTTTGTTAATATGTAATTGCTACTACACACACCCTGTATCCGTATATCAGATATCGGGATAGATAATAGCCATTTGCTCTTCCAGTGGGTGTTACAGATTTCTGGGTGCTGCAGAGAGAAATATGATGATGGCTTTATTGTCTGTGAACTGAGCAGACAATCTGATTTACAGCTCTCAAAACTCAGACTTGGGAGATTTGTCCGTGATGTTTCTAAAACCAAAATGCCACAAAACTGAAACTAAAGACAGCCTTTTTGACAGCAAACTTGATTTAAATTTTATGCATTTAAAGATGTCCAGAAAAAACAATTACCACTGGAATTCAGAGATTCTATTCTCTGACAAGGCCCTTGGTGAAAATTTTGTTTAAACAAGATTTCAGGCTCAGTCTTACTAAATCTGCAAAAAGTGAAATCTCTCAAAATTCAGAGCACACCTTCCTATGATGTTAATTCATAGATTTGTTATTTATTATGGTTGTGTGCCTCTCCATTTTCTGTTGTGGTATTTGTAAAAAACAGTGGTTTGGGAAATGCTGTATATTTGTTTTGAATGTAAAAAATGTGACATAGTAAAAGAATATTTGTTGAATTCCCTTATCTCTCATTCTCATACTTATTTGTTGGAGACTCAGCACTTTGCAGACTCATTCTAAAAACATTTTTATCTCATTACCAAAGGGCTGCTGCCTCATCACTTTGATGTTAGAAGGCCAGATTGTGTGGCCGATGGGTGGTCAAAAACAGTAGCACCAAGGCTGTGAAGCACGGTTCCTCATCTCATTTCACAAGAAAGAGTGTTTGAATAAGGGATTCATTTGGAATCTTTGATCCTCTAGTCTATTTGATAAACTCTGACTTCATCTACCCAAAGTCTAAAGGGAAACCCAGAGAAGCCCCAGACACCACAGAGAGATTGGGAGCAAGGAGAACATGAAAAACTACATTCACTTGTTGACTGGATTCTGTTTTTCTGATATCCTTCTCCCTTGTAAAAACGGGAAAGTTGCTATTTAATTATAATGTTGTTGTTGCTGAAGGTGGAAATCTAAATGCTTACTGGAAAATATCCACTACAGCTTTGCTACTCAGTGTGGGCCTCAGACATTGCTTGAGAGCCTATTAAAAACAGTCTGTCGTAAATCAGAAAGCCAAGACCTTTTTATGCACATTGCAGTTTTGAGGAGCACTGTACTATGGAATAGACTTCTTTGCTTTATTAGTATAATACAATATATAGATGATTAAAAATAGCAACCAAATAACTCACATGCTGCCCAGTGGTTGAGCATTGACCTATGAATCAGGAGATCATGATTCGATTCCTAGTCAGAGCACATGCTTGAGCTGCAGGCTCAGTCCCTAGTGTGGGGTGTGCAGGAGGCAGCTGATCAATAATTCTCTTCCATCATTGATGTTTCTATCTCCCTCTCTCCCTTCCTCTATGAACTCACTAAAGATATATTAAAACAACAACAACCATGTTGCATTAAAATTTCACTTAGCTTTGAGCAATAGAAAAGATGGCAAACAGATGTTTAAACAAATATGAGTTTGTAGAAACAAATGAAAACCATGCAAATGAGAAAAAGCAGAGGCTATGAATTCAGAACTTTCTACAGCAAGGGAATCAGACACCATCATTTGCATTTGGCAAAGACTCAAAGGCAATTAGCAAAGTGGGAAAGCTCTATAGAAGAAAAATGACAAGGTTTCATGTGTGCTCTTATTGAGGAGGTTGGTGTGGGGAAGCTGGAGCAAGCAGCCAACTAGAAGTAGGACATCTTATGTGATTGTTTTGGAGGGAAATACAGGCTTTCTCTGGTTGGTCTTGAGTTAGAAAGAGAAGAGAATGCAAAAACAGTTGTCAGTCACTCATGACAAAATCCTAACCATTCTGGGTCCACTGCTGTTGATTGTGGTTTGCCTTCCTGGGCTTAGTATGTGGATCAGAGTTCTGTTGCCACATATAGTCTGGCCTTACCTCTATATCCAGCCTCATAGGATTAATGTTTCTCGCATAAGAAGTCCAGAGTGGGCATCCAAGGCTGCTAGAGCCATTCAAGGAAAGTCATCAGGAACCTGGCTCTTTCCATTCTCTTGCTCTGCCATTCTTAAGCATATGGTTTTAGATCTCAGGGGGTACATAGGCTGAATTCTGGGCAGGGAAATTCAGCAAAGGGTTAAATGACACACCTCCTCAGCCTTCCTCCTAGTGAGGGTTTGTCTTTTGATTTGGAGAAGGAAGCCTCCCAGGGATTTTTGCACCCTTCTCATTGGCCAGAACTTGTCTCCTGGTCATTCCTGACTGCTAGGGAGCTTAGAATCCTAATATGCAGCACTCAAGCCTGTATTTGGGGCAAGACAAGGGGAAACATAATTACTGGATATTTGAGCCAACCTATGGTTTCTTCCACACACATATATAAAACCTTTTTTAAAGAAACATAATTTAACCAAAAATGCAAAAGTACTCTAAATCATTGCAATTTAAAATGAAATAAGCCCCAGCTTTTATAACACCTGAAATTTCAGTTGCCATCTTATAGTGTTGACAAATTTCATGCTGCCCACAGATTTCTGAACCATGTGTCATAACATGTATCAGGTATACTCATTTAGACATGTTCATATCCTTAATTCATATTCCCACAACTACCTCATCAGGTATGCACTACAATTATTCCATTTAACAGATCAGGGAACTGAGGCTAGTCAAGCAATTTGTCCAAGGTCACAGAGCTAGGAAGTTGTAAGTCAGGATTTAAACCTGGTTGCCTGGTTCCGGAGCCTATACTCTCAATCACTCTGCCACGCTGCCTTTGATTAAATACCGTTGCATAAATGATGACTATAATTTAATGGAAATAAGTAAGTTCTATGATGGAAAAGTGTAGAGAGCAATGAGGATACAGAATAGGAGAGGCTTCTCACACAAAGCTAAGATATGTTTAGCTGACAGTTGAAGGATGAGCAGAAACCCAGAGAAAGGGTAAGTGCCAGTGAAAGGCATAGGAATGAAAATGTTGGAAATGGAAAGACTATGTAGTGGCCAGCCCTTAGGGCTGCCACATATGCTGCACGCACTGAGCGGCATGGCTTCAGGGACACTCCATGCCCCTGCTTGGGCACAATGAGGGAGGCATGATGCAAAGCTAGTGTCCTAGGGATTCTGAATGTAAACCTCATTACACAGGGAAATCGAAGTTAGAGGATAAATTCAAGAACTGAAATCTGGGGCTCTACAGTATTTAGAGTTTGAAAATAAAAAGAAAGAAAAGATAGAGAACTTGAAAAGGAACAGCCATGAGGTGCAAATAAAACCAAGTTAGTCCAGAGAGGCAGAGATGGCTTGTTTTCTCCAAGTCAGTGTAGTCGTCTTTCTCACAGCAAGAGAACCCTCAATTTTCACCAAAGCGATGGTTGCCCAGAAAGAAAACAAAAATTCCTGTACTTCTCATGTCCCCTCGTAGGAGTGTGTTATGGTTTGAATAGTATCCCCTCCAAATTTCACGCTTATCCGAAACCTCAGAATGTGACCTTATTTGATAATTAAGCATCTGGAGATGAAGGTTTGGGTGCCTGTGGGTGTGGCCTATGTCCAATGATTGGCATCCTTGTAAGAAGAGGAGAGACTTTCGTGGGGGGAGGGGGAAGCAAAAACAAAGATGCAACAGAAAAGAGGACAGGGTAAAGACAGGCAGAGACTGGCATTACCCTCACAAACCAAGGAACGCAGAGAGCCACTATAAAGTAAACTAAGAAAGGAAGGATTCTTCCCCCAAATCTTCAGTGAAAGCATGGCCCTGCTGAGAACTGGATTGCTGAGTTCTAGCCTCCAGACTTGTGAAAGAATAAAGTTCCTGAGTTCTTCCTCTCTCCTAGAGTCACTCATTAGGTGATCTCTTCCAGGTACTTGGGTGTTATTTTTATTTTCATAAAGCATAACATTCACAAACTACAGAAGAATATACTACAGAGAAGTAAAAAGTTCTCTCCAGCCATATAAATCTCACCCTAGGAGGTGACTGATATCAGGTACTTTGACAGGTAGCCCGTGCATATATAAGCAAATACATACCTGTATACGTGTGACATGTGTGTGCACATTTGTATATACACCCCTATTATTTTTAATAAATATCAGTCCTGGCCTACATCCACTGTTCTGCATGCTGCTTTTTCACTTAAAATACACCTATAAAATTATTTCACAATATTATGCCTCATTACTTTTTTGCAGTATTCCATTTTATAAACCTGCCCAAATTCACATTTATTGCAACAATTCCAACTAATGTACATTCAGATCATTTCCATTTTTCCAATTTATTAAAAAGATTTGAAATAATATTATTTAATTAAGTTAGTTTTGAACCTATGTACATAGGCTAAATTCTAAAAAAGAATCATTATTGGCTTAAAGAATATATGGATTAATTTTGATAATCATTACCAAATGGCCTTAATTTATTGAAGGTAGTATCAATTTGGACTTCTAATAGCAGTGCCTGAGAACACCTGTTTCATCACATCATTTCAATTTCAATGTACTTTCATAATTATTGTACATATGTATTATACATTGACAAAATTAATACATTGATACATCTTTGATCTTCAGTGAGATGAATGCTATGCAGCATATTATGTCTATGAGTCATTTGCATTTCTCTATAGAGAGAGTTGTTTATTTTTCTCATTTTTCTATTGAAATTTTATATCTTACTGATGTATAGAAAATTTTTCCTTTAGGAGAATTAGCTATTATCTATTATATGCACAATAAATATTTTTCTAATATTTTCTTTTGATTTTATCATAGTTTCATGATGCAAACATTTAAAACTATAACTCACTTATACTAATCATCTCTTTTAAATCATTCTTAAAAATTCCATATTCCTATTTCACCTACTCCTAAGTCTTCAAATTGGTTATTACAGGGAAAAAAAATAAACATTTTTCTTGGTTTGTCAGAAATCTAGACAGAGTAAGAAATAGACCCAGCTGATAAAAAAAAAAAAAGGAGGGAGGGATGAAGGTTGGTTTACAGGTGGCATCTATGTAATGTTCTTCCCCAAGTAGTTAACCTGACTCTAAGACTTTATTTTTTTAATTTTTTTCTTTTTATTAATTTTTATTATTTTTTATACATATCTCCCCATTGTCCCCCCCTCCCTCCCAGGCATACCCCAACCCCCCAGTGTCTGTGATCATTGGTTATGCTTATATGCATGCATACAAGTCCTTTGATTGATCACTTATCTACCTCACCTAACTATAATCTTTCTGCTGTAATTTCACAGTCTGTTTGATGCTTTATGATTTTTGTCCCCCTGAGAATTATCAGTCTACTCCCTTTCTGTACTCCTGATTCTATTATATTCACCAGTTTATTCTGTTGATCAAATTTTAATTCCCTTAGTTTTTAGATTCACTTGTTGATAGATATGTATTTGTTGTTCATAATTTTTTGGCTTTTACCTTTTCCTTCTTCCTCTTCTAAAAGAGTACCTTTCAGCATTTCATATAGTACTGGTTTGGAGTTGATGAACTCCTTTAGCTTTTTCTTATCTGTGAAGCTCTTTATCTGCCCTTCAATTCTGAATGATAGCTTTGCTGGATAGATTATTCTTGGTTGTAGGTTCTTGCTATTCATCACGTTGAATATTTCTTGCCACTCCCATCGGGCCTGCATTGTTTCTGTTGAGAAATCAGCTGACAGTTGTATGGGTGCTCCCTTGTAGGTAATGAACTGTTTTTCTCTTGCTGCTTTTAAGATTCTCTCTTTGTCTTTTGCTCTTGGTATTTTAATTATGATGTGTCTTGGTGTGGTCCTCTTTGGATTCCTTTTATTTGGGGTTCTGTGTGCTTCCTGGACTTGTAAGTCTATTTCTTTTACCAGATATGGGAAGTTTTCAGTCATTATTTCTTTAAATAGGTTTTCAGTATCTTGCTCTCTCTCTTCTTCTGGCACCCCCACAATTCTGATGTTGGTACGCTTGAAGCTGTCCCAGAGTCTCCTTACATTATGTTTACATTTTTGGATTCTTTTCTCTTCTTGCTTTTCCAGTTGAATATTTTCTGCTTCTTTATATTTCAAATTTTTGACTTGATTCTTGCCATCCTCTAGTCTGCTGTTAGGACTCTGTATAATATTTTTTATTTCAGTCAGTGTCTCTAGTATATCCTTTTTGATCTCCTCTTGGGTCTCACTAAATTTATCCAACTTTTCTAGCATATTCTTGAAAAACCTTATAAGCGTGGTTTTGAACTCTATATCCAGTTGTTTTTTTTTCCCTCCATTTCTTTTGTTTGTAATCCCTTCCCTTGTCTCGGCATTTTAACTATGCGGGAGAACTTCTGTGTTGGATTCAGCCTTATGATACCAGACTTGCAAAACCGAAGAAGCTTCTGTTGAGCTTGGAAGGGGTGGAGATTCAGGGCTTAAGGGACCACCTTGCCTTCCAGTCGGCCCTGCCCTCCACGGCCCCTGAGTCTCATGTGACTGAGTAATGGCTGGAGCGGTCCTTGTGCCCCAACACCCGCAGTGGCTCTAGACCGCTGCCCCCCCGGCTCCCCTGTGCACCAGGACCACACGAGAACAGGTCCCCAGGGTTTCGCCCAAAACAGGGACTTAGTGGAGTCAGAAGTGGCACAGTTGGGAGTGTCTGTCTCCCGCCCACTTGCGAAAGCCAACGGCACAATCAGCATTCTGTCCCCAGTGTGCAGGGCCATGCGCGCCACCAGGCCTTTGATCTTTTGCGACTCCCCTAAATTTCCATGGACCTCTCCCTTTTCACAGTCCAAACTCCCCTCGTATGAGTTTCGGCTGGGTCTGGGGTTTAGTGTTGTAAGATAAGGGGTTCAATGCCATTTAGAGTCTCCGTTTCCCTCCCGCCAGAGAAAGCCAGCCCCGTTCTCCGGCACCCACTCTCCCAGCGTGCGTCTCCGTACCTCAGCTTTTTGCAGCTCCTCTGGGTCTCCGTGAGCCCCTCTCTTTCCCTCTAGTTGTAGAACTTCCACTCAGCCAGCTTTCCTGTGGTTCTGGATGATGTCCGTTCTGTCTTTTAGTTGTAGTTTTGAAATTGTTGTGCGAATAGCAGTGTAGGTGTTTACCTATGCTGCCATCTTGGATCTCTCTCGACTCTAAGACTTTAAATATAACATTTTACGGAAAACATAAAAGAAATACAAATTAAATTAGATCATGAGGAAATCATAAGATAAGCCCAGGAAAAAATCTAAGACATTCAGAAACTTGACCGAGTTTTTTAAAAAATTATCATTGTTATTAAAATAATATGTGCTCTTCCAAATAAAAGATTTAAGACATAACAACCAAATGCAATCTGTCATATTTGATTTGATCCTATTCCAAACTAAAGAAAAGCTATATTTATATCTTGCTGACAAAAAGAATATACAAATTCACAGTATCAGCATCACCAATTTCTGTGAGGGGTAGGCAGCCACACTGCTCTGGCTGCTCCTTCATTTTCTTGCAGTTTCTTGTACTTGAGTTTGAGCAACACTTAAAGCAGAAAAAGAATTGCCTAGCCTCTAAAGAAATCGCTCCTTCTGCTCATGCTTAGTTCGATTCAAAGAGGTGAACACTTCTAAATTTCTTCCCTGGACCTGCATTGATTGCCTTAAAAAAAAATATATAAATCAGGTTTTTGTAAACCGAATTCTTGGGATATATTATAAAGGCAATTGGGCTTGAGGCTTCCTTACTTGCTCTTTATTTCCTTAGAGTTCACTGGGAATTCAGAGCACAGGAGGGAAACTGTGGGTGATAAGGAAGGTTTGTGACTTATCCATGATGCTCAGACAGGAGCAATCATTGCGAGTGGTATGGAGGAGAGATAAAGAATGAAAGATGGCGATAGTAATAGAGAAGAGAGATTTATGAGAGACCAAGATCCCTGTGGAGTAGTGTGTCAGAAGAAATAAAATACTTTTATAATCATAGCAGTGAGCGCTGACATATTTCCAGTAAATGAGAGGATTCAACTGGAGAACATTCAGGGAAAGAAGGAAGGCTTTCCCCAGACAGTGCACACAGGGTTGGTGGCATATTAACTAGATCAGGGCTGAGATCGAACTAGGTCAATTACTATGATTCCTTGTTCTTACCAAGCTGAGAGTTATGTCGTCTACATATTAACTAGCACATGTTCAAATGCTGCTTTTTCTGAATCGAATCTTTGGCTTTAAAATATAGAAACACAAACTTCCCACATGCCCCACCCCCAATTATTCCAGCCTAGGTTTACAAAAGATTTAGGATTTTCTGAATAACCTAGGGGTTTCCAACCAATGGGACTGACTACAGCCCTCTTGCAAGACAAGACATGCTTCACGTTATTATAGTTTTGTTAATGGTTGGCCCTAGAGAAGAGGTAAGGAAATTTGGTTGGGTTATAGAATATACTGATTTGGAATCCAGGATTTGGAAAATATAAAGTATTTAGCAGACTCAGAGATTTCATTATAGAACTAAAAAAAAAAAAAAAAAAAGAAATGTTTGGAGACGATAGAGACAAGCGTTTTTGATTGAAAATGGAATAGTGAGTGGGAGCCAAATTTAGAACAGGAGAAAAATGACTGGAGCACATATGCTTCACAAGACATAATAGCAGTGGCGCAGCCAGGAGAAAACGCCACTGCAAGTGGGACAGCTGTGGCTATTTATTAGGCCACTTTGTGATTACTTGCTTTTTAGCCTGTCAGGCCTCTTTGTAATATGAAAGCATTAACATTCTTCACCAGGCTGCTTACCCCAGTAAAAGTATACCAAAATCTCCTGTTTTGTTTCCTTCTTATTCCTGTCCAACTTCCTGTGTTTATCTTTTATTCCCCTTACTTTAATTTTTTTAGTTTTTGATAAAATTGAAGAATATAATTTTACATATGCTTTTTTATTCCCCTTTACTCTAATTTTGTTTCCTTCTTATTCCTGTCCAACGTCCTGTGTTTATCTTTTATCTCCTTACTCTAATTTTTTTAGTTTTTGATAAAATTGAAGAATATAATTTTACATATGCTTTAGAACCGTATCATGACAAGAAACAATCAATACCCCACACAGGAATTTAAACAACTGTCAAACGCTGCAGTGCTGGAAACCAAACATTGTCTCATGAACAGGAAACCAGAAGACTGGTCAACCTTAATTGCTCTGAAAGGTCAGAGCTAATCACTCACTGTTTAGTTGAAACATTGTTAGTTGAAGCAGCCTCTACCTGTTTGTTTCATGTGAATTTCTGTTCTTGTAATTTCCTGCCTTAAGGCTAGGGGTGTGTCCCAAATCCTTTAATAAAAGGGAGAAAAAGCCAGAGCAAGTGGTAGTCCTTTCCACTAGAGGAAGGCTCCTGCCTGGCCCCCCAATATTGCCAAATTAATGTTTTCTAATCTCTCTCTTCATTTGCATTGGCCTCCTTCAGAACCTGAACCCTGAACTCGGAACCCTGAACCACGTGGGACGTGGAAAGGGGTGCCCACATCTGGCGCCTGACCAAGGGATGTCTGGAGGAGAAGATATTTTATGCCTGAGCGAAGGAAGGAAAATTCACCAAGGAAAAGGTGAAGGAAAATTCACCTAGGAAAAGGTGAGGGGAATTCAACGTAGGCAAAGCCCACGGATTAACTGCAGAGTCGAGATCTGTAAGTAGGGTGGGAACGACTTTTGCAGCCAGGCTAATGGGGAAGAATTAGGTTATAAATATAAAGTAAACTTTATTATAGACTTTTGGTTTGTATGCTTAAATAATGTGGTTTCTTGTTCATATTAAAATCTTAGTTTGCATTTGGAATCTGAAATTTGTAATAAGTGAAACTCCACTGCTGAAACCGCCTCTGGTGTGGAGAAATTCAAAAGTGCTAGGAGAGGGCAGGGCTGTCTGCTCTCCTGCAATGAGATTACTTAGGGTTTCATTTAAAAATTATAGAGGAACTCACAGGGAAATGCAAATCTTGGCCAAATAAGGTGCTAGTTATTCAGAAAGTGAAAAAGAAAGAAAAAATTTAAGATCTGTCTTTATCTTATAAGTATGAAAAGAAATTTGGCCAGATCTGCTACTGATGCTTTCCCCTGAAGTAAGTAGGATGTGGGGGAAGGGAGAGACACTGTGGCAATCCAGTATGAAAGTCCACTCTCCCAGAATGCTAATTTAAAATCTCCTTTCTTGCCATGAAAAAGTTTTAAAAATTTAGAGATGTGTCTGGAATTTTTGTACTCATGAGGAGAGAAGCCCGGCTTAAAAAGAAATGCACGCAGTTGTCCACCTTTTTGGACATATTAGATAGGGTTTTAAGCTGGAATCTCTCCCCAAAAGCTGCAGAAAAAGAAAAACCCAGAATTGGTCTTTATTTTTTAAGAAAAATGGCGTAAAGGAACAAAAAAAAATTTTTGTGTTATTAATCAAGGTTTTCAGATAAATGCAAATTAAATTGGGAGAAAATAAGATAAAATTTCTCTAGTTAGGAATTCAAAATATGTTGTTTATTGGTCTAATTAAAAAAGAATTCTGTGATTTCCAACTGAAAATTTTAATATAAAAAGTTTAAAGATATAATTGATATCTTAAGATAATTATAAAAAATATTATAATCTTTAAATCATATATGAATGTATATATTTGATGTTTTTTCCCATGTTAACATTTCAAGGATTTAACAGAGACGATTCTTGGAAAGCTCCATGGGTCCAGAGTAATACAAGAAATTTGTTCTCTCTTCTTAAAGGAAATCTTTTTAAATTTAACCTATCTAATATACTTGAAATTGCATGGAAAACTTTATCAAATAAGAATTAATAACTATATTTTAAATGTTGTGAAGGTTTTGGCCTCTAAGAAGGACACAAGGTAGCACTCTAAGGAAAGGCGTAAACACTCAGCCTCTGAGGGATCCAATCTCTCCCTGTTCTAGATGTCAGAGAGGTAACCATTGGGCCAGACAGTGTAAATCAAAATTTCATAGAAATGGGCAGCCTCTAGATCAGCTGCCGGGAAATGGCCAGAGGGGTGCCCCCCAGCCTCGTTATTCAGGATAAAAGTTAAATGGAAAGATCCCAAATCTGGTTTATGGAAGGGACCCGATCCATTATTAACCTTTGGGAGAGGGTATGCTTGTATATTTCCAGAAATTTTTTCCAAACCCGTGTGGATTCCTGCTAGAAATATTAAACTGCAACAGGAATCCAAGAGAGAAACTAGTCAGACTAATGAGGACTTTGCACCTGGATCCACACCATGCAGCTGCAGACAATCAGCTACTTCAGCCACAGAAAGCAGCGACTCCAAGCAATCCACTGAAGATGAGGAGCAGGAGGAGGACAAGCTGAACAACAAACAGCCTGAAGGCCACCGGGAGCATGGTAAAGAGGACTGTACGGACACCTGAGAACGTCTTTCTTGCTATGCTAACAGTTATCAGCTGTACGGTAATATTACCTGGGGCACTTGGGCAAATCTTTTGGACTTATATTCCTGACCCTTCATGGGTAAGAACCCTTAGGTGTGCTGATTCCCCTGCCTAATGTAGTCTCTAAGAAGGGCAAAATTAAGTAACTAATTATTTCTTAAAATTCCAACATTAGAATTTAAAATGACAAAAAGCCCATAGCCGCCTGTATTCTTAACCTAGAGGCGGGGCAGCATTTGTGGCTTGTGAATCAGACATAAACATTTACTAAATTTGCTTTGCTTTTTAAATTAAGATACCTACTTTAATGAATAAATTAGCCTTTTAAATAAAAATTAAGGTTTTCAGCTAAAAAAGCCAATATCTTTGTAAGCAATTTGATTAAGTATTCTAATAAAGTAACTAAGACCTTGTCTATACAAAAAGAAATTGATAGCCAGTTTGAAATTGAATTGCCATGGCCTAGAACAAAGAATATCCTTATATGATATTATTCTACAATGTCATTATAATTTTTTGACAAATATCCCAAACAAACTTACAATCTAATTCTTTGAATATTTGGTAGTAATTTTAAAAATAACATGAAAGGAATTAAGGCAGTGAGAAGGCACTTGAGCATTCTATATTGGCTTTTCTTGCTCTTTTTGCCAGGAGGGACCCTCCCACAGCTGTTGCCTGAGCTTTCTCTTCATGCTGAGATTGAAGCCTCGTGATGGCTGGTACCATAAATCTGTCTCTCACCCAGTGGTGTGAGCTGGGCTCTTCCCGAAGAAGAAACCTGGGTTCCCCGAGATATGTGATCAGTGCTGGGTCCCTGCCAGCAGGTGAGGGGATCCCAAGGCAGGTACTGAGCATGGAGGCCACAAAGGCTTCGGCTACCAAGGAGATGGAACTGAACCTCACATCAACCTGCTTGGCCCCAGACGATGGCTGGTTAGCCAGTGACAGGTAAGATTCCTCAGAGGAGGAACAACCTAAGACAGGCACAGTCACAGAGGGGCCATCAGGAGAAAACTTGGGGATCAGCAGAGGTGAGGCACAGACCCTCACCCCCACAACATTGCATGGGCTTGAACCTTTGCCCCTTCTGAGGGAGGTCTCCTGCCCCATGGCTGCTTGGCTTCCCACACCCAGCTCAGTTTGGGACCCAGGTGACAGACAGAGATTTGGCCCAGCTCAGTTTGGGACACAGGTGACAGACAAAGATTTGGTGCATCTCAGATCAGGACCCAGCAACAGAGAAGAGACTTGGCCGACAGCTGCCCTATATTCTAAATCCAGCCTAACACCAGGAATGCTGAGAGCCTACTCAAGAATGCAAATAATCCTTTCCACTAATATTTACAGGATAAAACTAAGATTGTTGTTAGAATATTAAATTTGACAATAAAATAGTAGTTAAGTTTTCAAATTAATTTAAATTGGCTAATTCAAATAAGTGAATTAAGTACTGGAAAAAAGTTGTTCCTAAAGTATTAACTAAAATTTCTATTGGTAGTTCATCACATGGAAAAATTGCTTAACATGCAATAAACATAAAGCAGTCATATTTTTGTGCAAAAAAATTAAATTTTAAAGTCATTAAGACTGCATTATAAACATTTTCCAAAAGCCTCCTAATAATTAAATTAAAAAAGGGGGATAGTACAGTAATATTATGTAAGGAAGAGTATCCTGTAAGCAAATTACATCTAGAAAAATTTTTTTACTTAATAGCAAGACACCCATGAAAAATATACATAGTATAAAATAAGCCAAAGGAAAATCATTTGGGCAAAAATAAAAAGATCCAAAGTCAAATTTATAGAAAAAAATTCTTTACTAACTTTTGTCAAGAATGTTTGTATATTTTCAGAAAAACAGCTCCAAGACCATGTGAATTCCTACAACAAAGGATGCTCCAGCTATGAAGACAAGAGGAGAAACAGTCCAGAGATGGAAGATGCTGAGGACGCCTTGCCATCCTAGTAGTCAGCAACTGTGCATCGATGCAGGTTGCCCAGGACCAAACCAGAGAGGGTTGGACTTGTATTGCCACCATTTGCACACCATCCAGAACTGAAATATCATTGCTAACATGTACACTCAAAAAACTGTTGGACATTGAAACTGGGACTCAAAGGACTATTGGCCCAGAAAGAAATTTACTACATACTGATTCATTTACCTCTTAGCATAGCCATTGTTGCTTGTCTTATTTTTTGTTCTTATATGTTTATTTCTAGTCTGCAGATGCAAGGTTTTTTAGAGGAAAGAAAATGGTGGAGATGCCTGAAACCAAACATTGTCTCATGAACAGGAGACCAGAAGGCTGGTCAACCTTAATTGCTCTGAAAGGTCAGAGCTAATCACTCACTGTTTAGTTGAAACATTGTTAGATGAAGCAGCCTCTACCTGTTTGTTTCATGTGAATTTCTGTTCTTGTAATTTCCTGCCTTAAGGCTAGGGGTGTGTCCCAAATCCTTTAATAAAAGGGAGAAAAAGGCCAGAGCAAGTGGTAGTCCTTTCCACTAGAGGAAGGCTCCTGCCTGGCCCCCCAATATTGCCAAATTAATGTTTTCTAGTCTCTCTCTTCATTTGCGTGCAGCCTCCTTCAAAACCCGAACCCTAAACCGGGAACCCTGAACCACGTGGGACATGGAAAGGGGCTCCCACACTGCAGAAAACAGTTTTCCTTTTGCAGATGAGGCCATCTTTATTGTAACGCCATTTGATTTTGTTTCAGCATTATTTATTTATTACTAGTAGTCCTGCACACGAATCCATGCCCCAGTAGCTCTCTCCAGGGCCTGGCTGCCCCACGCCCACTACCCAGAGGCTCTCCTCAGCCCAAAGACCCATCCACAGCTGGGAGTGGAATGCTTGCCTTGTTGCCAGAGGCCCATCCATAGCTGGGAAATGTAAATGACTTTCCTCCCAGGTCTTAGGAACTCTGATAAAGGGCTTCTTTCCTCTTTCTCAGCTGGCTTCATGCCTATGCCTCTGTCACCAGCCCCTCCTGTGACACTATCCTCCACACCCTCTTATCCTCTGGCCATCTGGACTTAACCTTGCCCAGGAGTTGGGGGCCACTCAACTCTTCTTACACAAGCATTCCACACCCCAGCCTGGCCAGAGACCCATCCTCGGCCGGGAGGGGAAACACTTGCCTTGTCACCATGGCGACAGAGCAAACATTCTGCCAAGCCACTCATGCTGCCTGCTCTCAGCAGCCTCTCCCCAGGACTGGGGGACTCAGGTGGAGCTGAGAGGACTGGGCACCACCATCTTGTGGCCATAGGCGCTACAATCTTTGTGATGGAGTGACAGTTAATTTGTATATTCCCTTTTATTAGATAGGATTTTGAATGCTTAATAGAAATTCAAAGTGTGGTGCTCAGAGCACTCACATGTTAATTTATTACAACAACAATAGAAAACAATCACATACTTAATGGCTTAAGACATCACAAATTGATTACCTTATAACTATGTAGGTTAGAAGTCCCACATGGGTCTCATTGGGTGAAAGTCAAGGTACCAGTAGAGCTGCATTCCTTTCCCCAGACTTCAGCAGGGGGTGGAGTGGGAAAAATCTGTTTACGCACCTTTTAAGCTTCTGGAAGCAGCTCCCTTCCTAAATCTTGAAACTCAGAAACTGGAAGTCCCCTTACCCTTCAGTAGTCACAACTCCACTCAGCCAGGTTACCTGCCTTTAAGAATGACTGTGATAAGATCAGGTCCACCTGGATAATTCAATTCTTCTTCCCCACCTCCAGGATCTTGGCTATAATCACATTTGCAAAGTTTCCTTTTTTTTAAGATTCACAGGTTCCTGGGATTAAGACAAGGTGGGAGGGAGTAGAATTCTACCTACTACAATCTTTACAATCACTTGATTTTCTTGTAATTAAAAAAGGACAGTCATGTATTCTATCTGTACTCTATGCCTTTATATGATTAAACCCTGGGGATTTGCATAAATTTTCACTTTTAAAAGTTTCCCAGATACTTTTATGCACATTTTTCCCTCATTTCTATGTACTTGACTAAATTGAAATTGAATTGCCTTGGGAACCCTAATAAATGCTCTCTGAGGAGTTCGCATATTGGTGGTCATGGAGCTCTGATCCAGTTACTACCCACTCCTAAGCATAACTGTGCTATCTATAAAAGAATCCTAAAGTTTTAATTTAGGATAAAATGTTTAATGGAAATAACATCTAGATGCTTTAGCACAAGTGTAAACATCTATATTGCTTTAAACATGTAGAACTCTGTAAATATGGAGAGCTGTAAGGCTCCCAAGCTAGTTAGAGTCTGGAACTCACTCAGTGGATGATGGTGGCTATGAAGTGAACTGAGTGGATGGAAAGTAACTACAATATGGAATAAAAAATAATCCTTGTGCTCTAGTAGCTGGGCACAGTGGGGCATATTAAGAGATAAATTTGTTCTATAAGTGGGCATATCTTATACCTTGTTTCCCTGAAAATAAGACAGTGTCTTATATTAATTTTTGCTCCCAAAGATGTGCTACATCTTATTTTCAGGGGATGTCTTATTTTTCCATGAAGAAGAATATGGTACACATTTATTGTTGAACAAAAAAAAAAGGAAATTTATTACCTGTATATGGTACTGTAGTAGTTGTCATCACAAACAAGCTCACTGATTGGTCGCAGTGCAGCTGGAGCTGTTCAGGCAGTGTGAGGTCTCTTTAATCAGGAGTTAGACACCTTAAGGTAGCTTTGGGAGCCTTATACTCCGGGGAGGCCTTATGTTCAGGGGAGGCCTTATTATCAGGGAGGTCTTGTTTTTTGGGGAGATGCCTTATATTACAGCGACAGGCAAAACTGGAAGTAGGTCTTATTTTCGGGGACTGTCTTACTTTCAGGGAAACAGTAGTAATAAATGTCTTTTTTCATTATTATAGCTTTAGTTAGTATAGTTAACATTCATTTAAAATTTTATGTCAATAACATGTGAGAACATTCATGTCCATAAATTAGTATGTATTAAGATTTTGATAATGATATGTTTGGTGAACCTGTAATCTGAACTTTTCATTGAAGAAAAACCACGATCTTCATTTATATTCAGAAACTGCCTTTACTTATAGTATTAAAATAAAACTAAAACGCAGCTACATACCATGTAGTTCTGTAACATTAATAAGAACACAAAGAGAAAACCATGATTCTGTGGACAAATACAGGAAAGAACCATTGGAGAAAAAAACAAGAATGAAAGTGCTGGAAGATTGGTTCTGTTCCCAAACATAGGTGCTGCTGAGTAATGTCATTGGAGCTCTTTATGACAGCCTCCTAAAACTCTCCTTTCCTTCACAGAAGCATTTATTCAATGAGACTTTATTTAGTGAGGCATTTATTTCATCTCTAAATTAAAGCCTGGACCTCTTGAGATTTTCTTTAAAAATGTAAACATTCTTTGGAGAGATACTACACTGAACACCTAATAGATCAGCGGTTCTCAACCTGTGGGTCGAGACCCTTTTGGGGGTCGAATGACCCTTTCACAGGGTTCGCCTACGACCATCGGAAAATGCAGATATTTACATCACGATGCATAACAGTAGCAAAATTTCATGGTTGGGGGTTACCACCACATGAGGAACTGTATGCAAGGGTCGGTCGCGGCCTTAGGAAGGTTGAGAACTACTGTACTAAAGTGGAGAAATTCAGGGGTGGACAAAAGGAGGCTTACAGTCATGAGTACATGGAACAGAGTTTATTCTTATATTATTTCTTAATCATTGCATTATTTATTCCTTTCTTTTTATTATCATTGTTACTATTTTGTATCCTTACTGATGACTTATCATTTAGGTAATGATAGCTGGTAATTTAACCTACTTTTCTCCCACCTCTGTATATTTGTCTAGTTTCCTCCAGGTCAGAGTGCAGAGAACAGAGGAAGCTTGACCTACCACCAGCTCTGAACTGCCTGAATTACATAAGTGAGAGCTAATATTTTTTTTCTCATTTAAGTCACTATTATTTTGGATTTCCTGACATTGGGAGCTGAGCTAAACACTAACTAAACAGATACCTAATGATTTTTACTACTGGTTTCAGAGCAAACACTACCTGAAGAAAAAAAAGTTATCAGGTGAGTCAAAAGTAGTGGGCAAACATCTATACTAATAAAAAGATAATATGCTAATTAGATCAGATATAGTCTGGACATCATTCCAGATGTCCTTCTTGACAAAGCTGGGGGCGTGGCTGGCCAGCAAACCCTCTGTAGTCCCAAGCCCACGCTGGCCCCACCTTCCAGCGGGGACCCCCATCCCAATGGGGGCATAGCCAGCCTGCAAACCACCCAGGGCTCCTTGCCTTGGCTGGCCCCACCACCCAGCGGTGACCCTTCGCTCTGATCTGGGGTTCCTTCAGAGCAGACCAGCTGGCCCCAGCCTCTATCCTATGTAATAAAAGGCAAATTGATCCTAACAGTAAAACGAGCAGAATGACCAGTGGACCAGTCACTACGAGGTGCACTGACCACCTCATGGTTCTTTTCCATGGCTGGCAGGCTCTGATCACCTGATGGCCACCCGTGGTGGGGGCGGGGCCAATGAGCAGGCAGAAACAGCCAACCTCTTGGTCCCTTCCCCTGACCACTAGGCATTGATAACCAACCCGATGGTGAAAGGAGAGCCAGGGGTGGGTGACAACAGGGGGCAGGGCCAGCTATGGTCAGCTGGGGAAGATGGCCCTGATTGTAGGCCAGGCTTAGGGACTGTACCCGAGCACAAATTTCGTGTGCTGGCCTTTAGTGTAAATAAAGGGAAATACTTCATTTGTTCTGTTTTTATCCCTTCCTTTTAGCCACCCATTGTCCCTGTTTCTCTCTCTGATTTTCTTGCATTCCACTGGCTCTTACAAGTCTCTTCATATTCCTGCTTACATATAGGCATTTATATATTTACATATCATATATTGAACAGCAATCGAGTTTCATAGCACAGGGTAATATACACAAACAGGCTTCACAATGAGACATACATGTTAACTAGTTAGCCATTGCATTTCTTCAAATTATGGGGCTGCAATTGATGTTAGAAATCAAGTGGTCCAATGCCCTCCATTCAGAGTGAGGACTGAAACTTAGAGGTATCTATGCTGCATAGTCCAGAGTGGTAAAGCTGTTGAAGCCCGAGGCTCTCACATTTGTGACCAGTGTTCTTTCCATTGTGCACAGTTTCTCCCAAGGTTTCCCAGGGAAGAGGGACTTTATCTACTTTTGAGGTGGTATTTAATTACATAATTTAATGAAGGTTAGAGGACTATGCTGTAAAGGTTTGCTTTAGCCAAATATATTTGAGAGCTCCACATAAACTCTGCCTCCACTAATTATGCACTGCTTCTCAATAGTGTGCAGGTGTGTGTGGTGATGACAGCTTTGCAACCCTAGATTTCAATTTGATTTTCAGAAAAACGACAAAACTTTATTACCCAATAGCAATGATTTTAATTGGATTTGTGTAATGGGTATTGGAAGTCATAACAAATTCCGTGTACATTGGTTAAAAATTGAGTTGCTAAACTGAAAAGTGATTTCAAATTTTCCTACCTGTAGAACCTGTAGAGTTACTATAAGGAATCATCCAAAGTGGTAGAAACACTCTGGATTAATTGGGAGGTTTTTCACATCCTGTGGCTGTGATTCTCCTGTTCACCTTCCCCTGCAGTGAAGTTTTAATGAATTGCTATAAAGGGTGAGGTGGTTTGAATCTCAGGAAAGATAAAATCGTTGAGCTCCAAGAAAAATAAAACAGATGGCATGCCTTAAAATTTTGCTTTCATATTTCAATTATTCAAAAATAACTTTTGTAAAGCTGGTGTCTATTTTGTAAAGGGCATTTACACAGTAAGGAAGTTGCTAAATGAGTTGGAGAAAGCAGATTAGACTGCTGAAGGCATTTTATTTTTATTGCAACAGAAAGATGTTTTAATTAGTTATTTACAGTGTTTCTGACTTGGAATTGGCTGCTTATGTGGCAGAAAATACTCAACCTCTCTTAGTAAATATGGGCTGATTTCTATCATGTTTTCCTATTTTGAATGCTATTTTAAATATTTAATTAAAATTTAGATTTCTATGAGATTTGTAGAGTGACAAAATTTATTCATAATCTTTAATATACTTTATACTTCACTAAATGCTTGTAGCTGGTCTACAAGCAATTTGAGCATCTTCACATGTTGTGTAATGGTCTGTGCTCGATTCTGAAAACAGAGATTTCATGACCTCAGGAAACGCAGAGTCTCATGGAAAACACATGAATTACTGGAAGAGAAAGGGGAAGTGGGGAGCTTTCTGGAGAAACACAAAAGGCTTCATAAAAGATCCCTTACTTGATTGAAGAGATGTAGGATGACTGAAGATTTATAAAGCAGTCAAGATGGGATTGGAGAGAATAGTGTGTAGGCAGAGAAAATGCAACAATAAAATCATGAAATCTGAATAAGGACATGACATATTTAGATTTTATTAAATTCTTTAGAATGGTTGGAGAACTGAATATTTGGAGGAAAGTGACAAAAAAATAGGAGGTCAAGTAAAATACCTCTGTTCTCCACATAAACTACTGCATGTCTTCATCATGCTTCTCTCCTGAGCTTCCCCGCAGCACTGCCCTCTTGAGTTTCAGCTCATAACCTTGTTCCACATTACAATGAGAAAATGGAACTTCATCTTTCCATCACTCATCAATAATCACCTCCACGAATCACCACCACCTCCTTTTATGACACTGACTCAGAGCAGATAAAATGTCAGAGGTCAGTTCCTTCCCAAGTGGTTTGGATTCCATCCTCTTTTTCTTTTCATGGAATGTTGTCTTCTGAGATTTTCCTTCCCTGCTGCTTCTATTTCTCTTTCTCTTTCTCCTTCCCAGACTATTCTCATCAGATAAAAAATGTGTTCTAATATCTCCTACCTTAAAAACAAATAAAACAAAACAATCCACAAAAATATAGACCTTGACCCCACATACTACTCTAAAGTAGTATGTGTGCACTGATTATTTCAAATACCCTCTTAAAATTCCTAACTTCTCTGGGCCAGATTAGTTCTTATCCATGGATTTTGAGGTAAAAGTAATATGTAACACTAAGAGATGGTATATGTTCTCCATGTGAACTCAGAGGCCACAAGATCCAGATGGCATAACTACAAAATGGAGGGTAGGGAGGTCATCAATGAACACTGTGAGTGAGACATAAATAATTATCCATCACCATTGTCTATTAAAGGCAGCTACATAAATTACCCTGTTTAAAAAAGCTATGACTCTATTTCTCCACCCCTTTCCACTAAGTTCCATAATTTATATATTTTTTTCTTTATTGACTAAGGTATTACGTATGTGTCCTAATCCTCCCAATCCCCCGCCACACTCATGCCCTCACCCTCCTGGTGTCTGTGCTCATTGGTTAGGCTTATATGCATGCATTCAAGTCCTTTGGTTGATATCTCCCCCTTATGCCCATCCTCCCCTCCCTTCCCTCTGAGGTTTGAGCATCTGATCAATGCTTCTCTGTCTCTGGATCTGTTTTGTTCATCAGTTTTTGTTGTTCATTATAATCCACAAATGAGTGAGATCATGGGATATTTATCTTTCCCTAACTGACTTATTTTGCTTAGCATACCCATAAAAATTTTTGCAAACACTTTCATTTTCTTCACATGCATGGTGCTTCCAATTCACTATTCTTTTGCTAAGATTACTAATGACTCCCATAATACAGAAGAGGATGGATATTTTTTGTATTTATCTTACTAGACTTAGCAGAGTATAATGTTGTTGATCACTCCTCTTCAAAGCTGTCTTCTCTTTTGACTTGTAAGATTCTTTCTTCTCTTTTGGCTCTTTTTCTCCATCTCCTTTAGTTACTTTGACTCCTTTTCCAATTTCTCAATAGCAGAGTTCCCAAGTAATTGTTCTCAGATCCTCTTAAATTCCTTTTCTGTACTCTTTTTCTAGGTTGTTTTAGACACGGCTTACAATGGAATCTAAGTAGTGGTAACTCCCAGATTGCTCCGGCTAGGACATCTGTTCTGAGTTCCACATTTTTCACCATTAATAGCCGAATATTTGCCATTTTCATGAGCACTTTCTCAAAATTCATATACAAAAAAAATAAATTCTTTATATGCCCCCATCTCTCAAATTGTTCTTATCTTTCCACACAAAAAAGTTCTGCCACCATTGACACAATTTCTGTAGTCAAGAATAGCAGAGTCATTCTTGACAAGTATTACCACACACTTCCATTTTATACATAGTTTCATATCTGTTGAACTCAAATAAATTTAAAGCCAAAGCCATGAATTTTATATCTCCCTCCAAGTCTCATCTCTTAATTTATTTTTCATTCTGTAGCTAAATTTTTAATATTTTAACATCTCTATTTAAGAAAATTTCATCTATTTGAGGAGAACATGTAAAAACAAATAACTGCGATAGGAGAGATATTTTAAATAAACCAATAGAAAAGAAAGGTAATCAGGAAATGCACATTAAGTCTTCAGGCACAAAAAAAAATTATGTAAAGCACCACCAATATATCACAGATTCAGGAGAAAGACAAAAGTTCATTATTTTCCCTAGAAAATTGCTTTTTTATACAAGTAAAATAAATTTCATAGTATCTTATTCAATTAACAAACTTTCCATTTATATATCACAAATTAAGGCAATAAATATGGAATCCTTTGATTTGACAATGCTATTTAGTTATTTTACATATTCTAGATGTTGTTCAATGTGAATAATAAATGATACAAATTATCCAATATCAATTACCCAAAAGCATTGAGTAATAGTTGCCATGTTGGTAATTTAAAAATTCCCATTAGTATTGAGCCCAACAAAAATAGAAATGCATTTCTTAGATTAAGTTTTTTAGATTATGGTCCAATTGGTCTTGGTAGGCTTTAACTTTTAGCACTATATCTAAGTAACAATTCTAAACTTTCTAAGGGTCACAGTTCTTTGAATGTGCTCCCCAGAAAAGTGAGCATTCTCACAAAGTGAGCATTTCATCATTTTTGTTGCCATTTTTAAAGATTGCTATAGTTTCAAATATTGGTTTTACAGAGTATTTTTCAAGAAGGAAGTTTGTGTGTGTGTGGGTGCGTGTGTGTGTGTGTGTGTGTGTGTGTGTGTGTGTGTCTGTGTGTGTCTGTGTGGTATGTTAGACTAATTCTTATGAATGTGCACATCCCTTTTACTGAAATGACATTTTGACTGTTTTCCCTTATTTCTTAAGAAATATTCTTTTCAGTAGTTTTAAGAATTTAAGTCTTTATAAAAACCACAATATCACTTCATTCCTCCTAGAATGGCTATTATAAAAAAGATAAGAGAGGACAAATGCTGGCACGAATATGGAAAAAAAGGAACCTTTGTACTCTGTTGGTGGGAGTGTAAATGGGTACAGACACTATAAGAAACAGTATGGGGATTTCTCAAATATTAAATCTAAAACTACAGTTCACCTTTGAACAACACAAATTTAAACTGGGTGGGTCCACTTTTATGTGGATTTTTTTTTCAATAAATACCTCTACTGTTTTCAATTCATGGTTTGGAGTATGTGAATAGAAAGGGCCAATTATATGTATTGATCTACTTCATTTTATATAGGTGATTTGAACATCTACAAATTGTGGAATCTGGGTAGGGGGCTAGAACCAAACCCATCAGATATGGAGGGACAACTTAAGTTTTTGGGAAGTCAAAATTCATATGTGAATTTTCAACTGCATGTTTAACCCTCATGTTGTTCCAGGATCACCTGTACCATATGATCCAGGACACCACTTTTGAGTATATATCCAAAGAAACAAAATAACCATGTCAAAGTTATATCTGCATCTCTATGTTCATTGCAGAATTGTTTATAATATATAATAGCTAAGACATAGAAACAACCTGTCATTGGTAGAAAAATGGAAAAATAAAATCATATGTATATAATGCAATATTATTCAGCCATGTAAAGGAAGAAAGCCTGCCATTTGTAAAAACATGGATGAACCTTGAGGGCATTATGAAATAAGTCAGACAGAGACAGGCAAGGACTGTGTAACTTCACTTATGTGTGAAATCTAAAAAAGAAATGGAACTCATAGATACAAAGAACAGATTTGTGGTTGCCAGAGGATGGAGGTGGGAGATGAGGAAAAATGGGTGAATATGGTCAAAATATACACATTTCCTGTTATAAAATATATAACTTCTGGGGAAAATGACTCTAGTTAAAACCATATTTTCCTGCATATAAGACGACTTTTTAACCCAGGAAAATCTTCTGAAAAGATGGTAGTTGTCTTATATGCCGGGTGTCATCTTATAGGGTGAGTATATCCCAAACTCTATATTTTAACTGGAAAAGTTGGGGCTCGTCTTATACCCCCACTTGTCTTATATGCTGGAAAATAAGCTAATACTTTATTGCATATTTGGAAGTTGCTAAAAGAGATCTTAAAAGTCCTTTGATCATAAGAACAAACATTGTGACTGTGTGAGATGATTGATGTTAACTAAACTTATGATAAATATTTTGCAATATATACATACTAGAGGCCCGGGGTATGAAAATTCATGCACTTGGCAATGGGGGCCGGTAAGGGGGTTCCTCAGCCCAGCTTAAGCCCTCTCGCAGTTTGAGAAAGATGTACACCTGCCAGCTTAGGCTTGCTCCCTGGGGGACTGGGTGTAAGCTGGCAGTCAGATATCCCTCTGGCCGACCGGGAACCCTTGAGGGATGTCCGACTGATGGCACTAATGGCTTAGGCCTGCTCCCCCACTGAAAATTGAATCGCTAGAGCTTTACATGGTTCTGCCAGACAACCACCAAGTGTGAATGTTAATAGGCAATTGGACCACATAAAAGTATGCTGGATGTGAGTCCTCCTATTCTGTCTGTTTGGAACTATAGAAATCTTTAAAAATGGCAACAAAAGTGATGAAAAAATGTATTTGTGATAAATGCTCACCTTTCTGGGGAATACATTCCAAGAACTGTGACCCTCAGAAAATTTAGAATTGTTACCTAGATGTAGTGCTAAAAGTTAAAACCTACCAAGACTAACTCAGGCCCATGGGGAGCAGGCCTAAGCCGGCAGTTGGACATCGTTAGTGCTGCCTAGGAGGCAGGAGAGGCTCCTGCCACCATCACTGTGGCTGAGCAAAGTTCCCCCTGTGGGAGCACACTGACCACCAGGGGGCAGCTCCTGCATTGAGCATCTGCTCCCTGGTGGTCAGTGTGCATCATAGTGACTGGTTGTACCAAGGTTATAGTCAATTTGCATATTACCCTTTTATTATATAGGATACCAAATCATTATATTGTACATCTTGGACTAATATTGTATTGTACCCCGAATCTCACAAAGGACGCCTCAAGAAGTTGAATTATGGAGTCATTTATTAAAGGCCAGCGGCAAAAGCGCTCCAGACCTCGCAGCCCCGAACAGCTTGCCACATCCGGCTTATAGTGGCAGAGTATCACAAAGGTATTGATTACATCTTTGGGTCTGGAATGAGGAACCTGTTTCTCAAAAAGCATTTTTACAGAAGTGAAATTGAGCAAGTTAGCTATCTAAAGTATCTAGGAATCACTGAATCAAGAGAAACACATTATCTGGGACCACTGGGGCAATTTAGAATAATTGTGCTGTCCAGATTGTGGGACCACTTAGTCAACTGAATGCACTATCTGTAGCTACTGAGGCAATTTAGGATGATTGTGCTGTTCTGATTCCGGGACCACTGAGTCAACCGATTGTAGCTATTGAGACAATTTGGGATAATTGAGCTGTCCTGATTCCCAGAAGAATGTGCTTCAGTAACCAGTGAGATCACAATCAATGGGATATTCAAACCGCCATCAAGGGAATATTCAATCATACATAAGTTCAGAAAATCAAAATAACTCTCCTATTATTTTAGCAAGCAAATAAATATAGAAGCCAAATAGCAGGTTAAGATTAAAAACTGCAGTTTCTACCTGAGATAATTACTACCATACTTCAATAAGATGCTCTATGTCAATTATATCTGGGAAAGGCAGAATTTAAGTCTTTTGAACATGAACAAAAAGAAGGACCGCTAGAATATAGAAATTCAAGAAAAGTCATTTATAAAGGATGCTATACGGTATATGTGTTCTCTTCCAATCTTGTGCTCACGCTGCAGCTTATGCAAGAACAGACCTTAGAAACTGAATAAAAAATAAAATATTAAAATTGCTTTTAGAAGCTCTCTCAAATACTAGGGTCACAAACACTGCCATCATATTTCCCTTCCCTTAGCCAGACTGTATTTCTGGATTTGGGATTTAGGAATACAAATGTGGTAATAGACTTTATTACTGTAAACAGTTCAGGCTGATTAAACTTGTGAGCAACTTACAGCTAGTGTCAGATATTTCAGTTTTACTGCAACTTTCCAAAAAAAAAAAAAAGCAGATGTTGAGTTTTTCCACATTGTTTTCCTGGAACTCCAACCCCTAAAATGGTCCTGAGATTGAGTCTGAGGGTAATATAGCAGATATAAATTAAATTCATCCACCATGACCAAGAGACAGCTGGATGGTATTGATAGAGGCACTGAACTAGATATAAATCATGGTTTATGTCATTTATAATCAGTGAAAAGGTTATTTTCCTACATTATTTGAGATTCTGGTTTTAGTTTAAACATGTAAAGTGGGTACAATAATATCTACTCCATAGGATCATTAGGATGATAAAATATCTAATTTTTTGAAAAACAATTAGCACAGTACCATTTATTCAGTGCGTTTACTAAATCAGGATCAAAACTCACATTATTGACGTGAATAACAATTCAAGTTTGCATTGTGGAATCAGAATAAACTTCATATAGTTTTTACCAATTCATGTGTTTTGTTGTTGTTGTAGGAAATAAAGCCAGTAGAATTGACTTGCTTCAGATTTCACAGATAAGAGCAGACTTGGGGCTGAAATCCCAGTTTTGTGTGAGCAGCCCTGTGGGCTTTTTATCTGTGGACCCTGCTGTAAGAAAAGTGACATTTGTCACCGTGTATGACCAGACATCGTGTGCTGCAGAATGTGTTTCTCTTAAAAGAAGTAGAACACTTAGCAATCTTGTAGCAGCAGTGTTTAGAGGATTGGGTTCAAAAAGGGCTCTTCTGTTTGCTAACAGTGATTTCTGGTAAGTCACTTCTTAACTCTGAGCAACGATCTCCTTTCTGCTCCTTTCACAGAACTGTTGCCACAATTGGATTAGAAAAGTTATGTGACTGCACCTAGCATAGGGTTTGGACATAGAGTGTTCAATAGGTATATAGTTGTGAAATTTGTACCCATGTTGTGAATTCATTCAGTGAATTCTATTAATATAATTTAGACAAAAATGTTTGCTTCCAAATTACCTAAACAATTCTTTGGACTCTCTGGTTCTCAATACTTATGGAAGCTTTGCCATGATGAATTATAGTAATAATTAACCTCTTAAGGTCACATTTGCCACAGGGATTGAACTGCAACATACAAGTAGTTGACATGAGTCTCCTTAGATAATCTATTTGTGATCATGGAACTTAATTCTATGCCTTCCATACTAATTACTCATTCTACTGAAAAGCTATGGAAGGCAGTTTTTATTTCTCCCCCTGCCCCATCAAACTTTAGTCATAAGATAGACAGATCTGCCTGCCAGTCTTATTTTAAGGCCAAAGTGACCTCCACAAGGGGATTGCTTTTAATTGGATCTATTTATAATCTTTTTCATTTTGGCTGTGGCACTGACCCATGCCAGGAACACTTCTGCCCAGTGGCCTGCCCCAAATTGACATGGTACTTGACCTGTTACACTCCATTTCCTGAGCTACAATCCTGATAGACTCTATTTCCATAACCCTCAGAACCCTGACATGACTGGGATGACAGACTTTTTCTTTAACAATTGCCTTCCCCCAAACTAGCTTTCAGTACACTGCTCCACAATGAGCAATAGATTTTTGTTAGCTATAAAACCACTTTATGCTCCACAGCTACGTGATTGTGGAGTATTTCCTTATGGAAGTCCTTTAGATTCAGGCTGTTGTTTCACCCTTAGACCAGTGGTGTTACTCCAGATGGAATTTTCCTTTCCTTCCTCTAAGTACTCTTTCCTGTGGTCCTTGTTATCTTTTTCATTAATAGAAAGATTAGTAGAAGTTTAGTGAAATCTTGAGCAATTCTCAGTTTATGTCATGGCCATAGGATTTTTTTTAAATGGCTGCTAGTTTGAAAGCAGATTTCTGTGCTCTTAAATAGATCGTGGTAGATCCATATGCCACGGGAAAATGTGCATTCATATTGATATATTGTTAAATAAAGAAGAAATTAGAACATGTCTAGCAAAAATTTATATTTGACATAATATGCATATACATCATATACATATAGATTAAATATAAATGAAAAGAGAGAAAAAGACCTGGAAAACAATGCCTATACCATTCACAGTAGTTATCTCCATGGTATGCAATTAAGGAGGATGTTCCCTTTCTATTTTATATATTTAATAACAGCCTGAATATTTGCAATGAATTGCTCTTTTAATAATTTTCTGAAATAAGAATGAGTTTTTAAACACTAGGAATTGACTAGAGAAGCTGGAGACGGTTTAAACAGTCATATATTGTTCCAACAGGATGCTTCACTCTTCTTACAGTGTAGTGATGCTGCAGAGAGGAAGGGACATGCTGACATTCCTTATGAATGCTTCTGAACACTTAAATTTTAATATTAAACTAAGTTTACCTATTTTGTGATCCTCCATCCATTTATTATATAAAACAATCATTTGTGAACACATGTTTATGCAATTTAAACTATTTAGGATGGTTTAGTTGGGCATATTTAAATGTGAGTATTTTCACCTCCTCCAACATTAGTTATCCACATGTATGGGGGTAATGGTAGTTGTTATATTTAGTATATATTTAAGTTATGGATAAATATATAACATGTAAACTTGTGTATAATAAACTTCTTGATCTCCTTTGGATGCTTTGTGATATATTTTATATGGTTTCACAGTTAGTATTGTTGCATTGTATTCTGCCAAAGTAAATATTTTAGATACTATCACTTAATCTTTTTTTTTTTTAATGGATAGGTGTAAACAGAAGCTTTCTGTAGAGAGTGTACAAAATTGTCATACTGGACACTTGTTAAAAGAACAAGATAGATCTTATTAAGCAACTACAGTAGGAGGAAGATCATTTAATATAGAACTGAGCTCAGCTTGTAATACAGAAGAGGCAGCTGGGGATTTACAGCAGAGTAAGGCAGTCTGTGGGTGGAAAATTACAATGTTGAACTTGATTAGAGATCAAGGGTAAGGGGTTTTTTGCTAAAATTGTTTAACAGGATTCTTGCTAAAGGCAGACCACAATAACCAAGTATCAAGGGAAGGAGGATGCTTGATAAACTGACTTAGTAAGATTCTTTACTAACACTGGGCTGGCAGGCAAAAGTTGGGATACATGTCCTTCCGTTCTCTGTATGGAAGGCTCCCCCTCATAATTTTTGTCTGAGTAAATACATTACCTTCTTGGAGAGACTGACCATAATCACCCACTATCAATATGTATCATTTCTTTTTGTGTGTTTTGCACGAGACTTATAAATTGAAAATACTTTATTGGTTTGCTCAGTTGCTTGTTCTTTGTACCTGTCACTAAAATGTTCAAATTATACATTTTAAAATTATTTATTGATAAATTTAATCATTTTGTACTTTCCTAGACATGATGAAAAGTATAACTGCAAGTTTCATTTTGCAAATGAATTTCATAAACTTTAATATTGGTGGGACAGCTATCATTAATTTTTAAAACCTGTGGAAATTGTTTTCATTGGATCAACAAACTCCCTGTCTTTTTGTGAACCCACGAAAAATCTATGCTGTGATCAACAAGCAAAACTGACTGCTTAGAAAATTTCAATGAATCTGTCTCTTTTCATCTTTTAATTTGAGATAAAAGGGGAAGAATGTTAAATCAAAGTAAACAGAATGCTTACTCTACTTTCAGTATTAATAATTAAATGTATTATTCACAGTTAAGGAATTTTATTGATATGCACCTTCCTTTCCTGTTTTTCATGATCCTACATATAGTTTTTCTTTTAATTTTTCCCCCCCAAACTCTTGTATTTCCCTCATGTTTAAATCAAGGAATCTATATAAATTTCTTTCCACATTTAGTGGCACTTTTCTCTTCAAAGCCCTGTATTCATTGATATACATTTAGACACATTTATAATGTATATTTGGGTCCTAATTATATTGTTTATATTTGAAAACAAATTCTCCATTTTGTGGTATCATATAGTTATGTTTGCTTAAACTTTCAACAGCAAATTTGTAAATGTTATCTAAGCCAAAGCACTGTGCTAGGTATAGGCTAAATGTTGGTGAATTAAAAAGATATAAAATTTGGATAAACTTTCACTAGTGTTCTTCTAACTTAAAGTTACCAATCAGCACTAAAATAGCATGTCTAACTTATATGTAATCTTGTAGGTACTTCCAAAGACAATTTACTTTCTGTCCCTGTCTGATCTACAGGGGCATACAAGAGCTGTCACCAAGGTTCTTCCTACAGTGCAATGTATATCCGTATTTTCACCCGTCCAGCCTTCCTCATTATGATATAAGAGAACTCTTTATTATCTTTTTTAGTCCATATTGTTTGAGCAGGATTGATGTTGCCTTCTGAAATGGGCACATGTCTAAGTTCTGGCCAAAGGGAATAGAATAACCCAAAGACCCAGTTTTTAGTTAAAAGTAGATATGTGAGTAGGTCAACGTCAATCGCAGATGTTTGCTAGGAGAACTAGAAATGGAGTGCTCTCTCCAGTTTTGCTGTGCTAATAGAATATGAGAGGGAATTGCTGCCAGAGATGGAGGCCAACACAGAGTCAAGTAGAACTTACAGGTTCCTGACTTCATTGCTAACAGCCTTGTACCCAATCAGGCCTGACGAAAGAGTTTCCCTTAGGCTTTTCACTAATTTGAACCAATAAATTCTCTTTTTAATTTAAGCAAATTTTCTTTTTAAATTATATAATCAAAACAGCTTAGAAAAATATGCATAATAAACTGAATTCATGTTGGGCCATTATCACTAGGGGAATGCAAATGAATTGGGAACATGCTCAGAGAAGTTATAACTGTGGTTGACCCTTGAACTGCACAGGTTTACTTAATATGTGAATTTTTATTACTAAATATACAGTCAGTCCTCCATATCCCTAAGTTTAGTATCCATGGATGCAACCAACTATAGATGGAAAACAGTATTTTTAACCCACGGTGGGGCATCTGCAGGCGTAGAAGGCAAACTGTATGTATTGATTTGCACCATTTTATGTAAGGGACTTGAGCATCTGTGGGTTTGATGTCCTCAGGGGTTCTGAAATCAATCCATGAAGATATTGAGGGATGGTTATTGATAAGTTTTTTTGGGGGGTATCAAAATGCATACATGGATTTTAGACTACATGGGGGTCAGTACCTCTAACCCCAGCATTATTCAAGGGTTAACTACATTTCCCATGATGACAGCCTGGAGGAGCTGAATGGGCAGCCTAGAAAGGAAGATGGAGAGAGAAAACTGGCAGGATAATGACTGAAATAAACAGCTGTGGAAGGCCTAGAAAACATTACACTAACAGTTACTCACAACCTTGCATTGACCATGAGGAGACAAAACTCAAATGTAACATAACAGTTATTCGGGTTTTAATTGTTAATAAAGGGGCATTTTAACAGATCCATAATAATGTCTAATGGGCTAATTATATTGAAGAGGAACCAAACTTTCTCTGTGTGCCCCAAATAGGACAGTTGGGACCAATGACTGTGAGCCAGAGAAAAGAGACCAGTTCCAGATGAGGAAGAATTTTCTAAGTTTTTGAAAGAGTAATAGAAGTTTTTGTTTATTACTCTTCTGAATATTGAATTACTAGAGCTTTGATCCTTTGAATATTGGATCACTAGAGCTTTTCATGTATATGCCAAACAACCAATAGCTGTGAATATTAATAGGCGACTGGAGCACAGAAAAGTATTCTGGATGTGATTCATTCTCCTATTCTGCCCAATCCTGAGGTGTGAAGATTCAGTAGTCCAGCTTAATTTGGCAGTTATTCTACTATATCATTGAATACCTTATTCTTCTAGGAACAAGACATTCAGTTAACCATATTTTGCATCTCTCTCTCAATTTCTCTCTCTCTCTCTCTCAAACTGTGCTAAGATATAGAGACATAACCCTCAAAGACACGTGTCATAATAGAGTTGTTTTTTATATTGAAATGACCAGTACAAAACAAAACAATATGAAACCTTGAAAAACTCTCTATCTGGACTTCAAAAAGGTGTGGAAATTTGGCCATCTTCCAACTATTTTGATCAATAGAGACAGCTACACTATTAAGATTCAAGTAATTAAGTGGTTTGGATTTTTAAATCAATAAAATTAATTTTACAATTATCAAATCCTCACTCTCTATCATGTGGATCATTATTTTTCAATTGCTATGTAAATTTAATGTGTGGAACTGTTTTATAATTAAAACTAGAAGCCAGATGCATGAAATTTGTGCACAGGGGTGGAGAGGTTGTCCCTAAGCCCAGCCTGCATGCTCTCCAATATGGGACCCCTTGAGGGATGTATGACTGCTCATTTAGGCCCAATCCAATATCAGTGGGTAGGAAATCTAGGCCCATCCCTCTCACAATCTAGGACTGCTGGCTCCCAACTGCTTGCCTGCCTGCCTTCCTGATTGTCCCTAACCGCTTCTGTCTGCCAGCTTGATCACCCCCTAACCACTCTCCTGCTAGCCTGATTGATGCCTAACTGCTCCCCTGCCAGCCTGTTTGCCCCTAACTGCCTGGTCACCCCTTACTGCCCTCCCCTGAAGGCCTGGGTCTCCTCCAGCTGCGCTTCCCTAAAGATCTGGTGGACCCCCAACTATCTTCCCCTACAGGCTTGATTACCCTCAACTGCCTCCTGTGGGAAACTTGTGCTTGACAGCCATTTTGTAGTAAGCTCCAGCCACGTTAGCACTAACCTCGGGCTAGGTTTCTATTACCCCAAACCCTATCTCTTTCCCGTAAGCCAGGTGTTTCACCTTAAGGGCTAGGAATTTTCGCTAACTTCCTCATTCCTCCTTCTCCCTATAAATACCCCGAACTCTTCCTGAATAAATGAGACTTGATCAGAATTTTGTCTTGTCTCCATTCCTTGTGTCTCTTGTCCCTTTCATCCCCACTCCCCCTCTTGTGTGTTGGAGTGATGGTCATTTTGCATATTACTCTTTTATTAGATAGGGTAGAGGCCTGGTGCATGTGTGGGGACCAGCTGGTTTACCCTGAAGTGTTTCCCAGATCAGGGTGGGGGTTCCCTTGGGGCGTAGAGAGGCCTGGGTGAGGGGCCTGTAGTGGTTTGCAGGCTGGCCACACCCCTGGGATCCAGGCAGAGGCCCTGGTATCTGTGATTTATTTATCTTCTACAATTAAAACATTGCAGCCTTGAGAGGAGCCATGCCTCCTGCTCACTATGTGGCTGCAGCCATTTTTGTTGGGATATATTTATATTCTATAATTGAAAATTTGTAGCATTGAGTGGAGGCCTGAGGCAGCCAGGGTGTGCAGAAAGTTTGGCTTCCTCCATTGCCAGGGAAACCTAAGCCTCCTGCTCTCTCCGTGGCTGCAGCCATCTTGGTTGGATTAATTTGCATACTTGCTCCTGATTGGCTGGTGGGAATGGCTTGTGGGTGTAGTAGAATGGTGGTTAATTTGCATATTGCTCTTTTATTAGGTAGGATTAGCAGCTGGTTTGTAAGTTAGATTTTTGGCCTTTTTTTTTTAATCTCATCCAATATCAGTGGGTAGGAAAAAGCTTCAAATTAAAAGAAAAGGGAACATTAAGGGAAAAATCACTTTGTCCACCATCCCCCAGCTTTACTGGTATTTAAAGTGTACAACATAATGTATTAAAGACTTAAATGTGAGTCATGAAACCATACAAATGCTAGGCAACAAAATCTTCTGTAGCAAATGCTTGCCGATGACATTTCCTAGGGCATTGGTCAGCAAACTGAGGCTCATGAGCTGCGGTTTGCCACTCTGTTGAGTAATGAGTTTGCTGACCACTGTCCTAGGGCAAGGGAAACTAAGGAGAAAATAAATAAATGGGACCATGTCAAACTAAAGAGTTGATGCACAGCAAATGAAACTATCAACAAAATAACAAGAGAGCCCACTGTAGGGGAGAACATATTTGCCAATGATACATCTGATAAGGGGTTAATTTCCAAATATATAAAGAACTCATACAACTTAACAAAAGAAAGACAAACAATCCAATTAAAAAGTGAGCAAAAGACCTAAATAGACATTTTTCCAAAGTAGATATACAGATGGCCAAGAGATATACATAAAAAAAAAACACAAAAACTATAGGCCTGATACATGAAATTTGTGCAAGAGCCTTGACCCCGGCCCCTGCCCGCTGCCATGGTTGGGGCCCTCTGCTGCCTCTGCCTCTGCCTCCACCCACTGAGGCTTTGGAAGGAAGGATGTCTGGAAAGATGTCCAGTCTAATTAGCATATTATGCTTTTATTATTATAGATGCTCAAAGGCACTGATCATCAAAGTGATGCAAATTAAAACAACAATGAGGTAGTACCTCACACCTGTCAGAATGGCTATCATCAACAAATCAACAAATGACGAGTGCTAATGAGGATATGGAGAAAAGGGAACCTTAGTATAACGCTGATGGGAATTCAGACTGGTGCCACCACTGTGGAAAACACAGTGGAATTTCTTTAAAAAATTAAATATGGAACTGCCATTTGACCCAGTGATCCCACTTCTAGGAATATATCCTAAGAATCCTGAAACACGAATTAGTAAGAATATATGCACCCCTGTGTTCATAGCAGTGCAATTTATTATAGCTAAGATCTGGAAACAACCTCAGTGCCCATAGTAGATGAATGGATAAAAAAAAGCTGTGGTACATTTACACAATGGAATACTATGCAGCTATGTAAAGTGATGTCTTATCCTTTGATACAGCATGAAGGGACCTGGAGAGTACAATGCTATGCAAAGTAAGCAAGTCAAAGAAAGACAAGTATCACTTGATCTCACTCATATGTGGAATCTAATGAACGAACTGATGAACAAAATAGATCCAGACACTTAGAAGTATGGAATCTGAGAAATCTCAAAGGGAAGGTGGGGGATAGGGTAAAGTGGGGGGCTAGAAAGACATTAATCAAAGAACTTAAAAAGATAAAGTGTACAACAAAATGATTTGCTATACTTATACACTGTGAAAGGATGGTCCTTGAACTAATTAACACATCAATAATCTTACATATTTACCTCTTCCCAACCCCTTTTTTTGTGGAAAAGTTCTACTCTCGGCACATTTCAATTACATAATATAGTGTTATCTACTATAGCCACCATGTTATAGGTTTGTTCCTCAGACCTTACTCATCTCATAACTGAAAGGGGGAATTTTTTTTTTTTATTCTCTGGAGTAGGATAGGGCTTGTGGAGTTTGTCATAACTAGTTGTTTCCAATCTAAACCACTGGGACATGTGCCTACTTCTGTCACTGTGCATGAACTCGTAAAGACAAGGGGTCAGACCCAGCAGATGTACCTGTGGACTGCACAGTTAAGATGATTCATATGGCCAGAGTGAAAAATGAGACCAGTGAGGTCATTGACATTCCTGAGACAAGTAGCTCTTGGACAAAGAAGATATAACTTGGAAAACAGAAAATGGTAAAGAAAAATAAAGAAGCTTTGTGTGAGAGTGAGCTCAATTCAGGGGTCACAGCATAAGAGAAACTAAGCTCAGTGAAAGTGATTTGAACAGAATATGAAGGGACAATGGGAGAAGGACTGACAGGTACAGAGCCCCTGTGACGGGTGCTTGGCTAAGTATTTGTGCAGGCTGTTTAGTCCTTGTTATAACCTTATAACATGCCTTCCATTTCTTAGAAAAAGAAACAGATTTGGGCTGATTTCATCATTTGCTATGTTCACACATTAGTCAGTGACAGAGGCTGGACTAGTTCCCAAATGTGTCTAACTCCAAAGATCCTTTTCTTCCTCCTTTTAAAAATAAAAACATCATGCTACAGTTTCCAAGTCAAAAGCTTTCAGGGTTCAGGCAGGTACTAGGAATGAGCAAAATTGGCAGATGTGGCAGGTATTGGAGTGGAGGACATTTTGGCAAATTGAACAGGGTATTATCCATTTAAAGGGGGTAGCATCCTTTTAGCTCCAGGAAGATACTGCCATGTGGGGATGTGGTCTTGGTGTTTTCAGACCTTCAAACTTTGTAAGACAAACTGATAATTTGTGTTTTTAGTGCCCACAATACATTTAATACTGCAGAAAGCTTTCAACTGGTCAAACAAAACTCTGAAGGCTCAATCCAGCCTGGTGACTGTGGGGTGGTAACCTTTATGTTACACCCTGCTGCTTGGGGCTCACTTGGCAGTTAACGCTTTCAAACCTTTTGTGAAATAATGGCTGGAGATTGTCTAAATACATAGGCAGTAAAAAGGCTGTTGTTATATGGAACCAAACAGGTAATAAATGGAAACGCAGAACAAGACAGAGAGAACCTCTGCCCCCTGCACAGGAGGGATTCTGATTAGAAGCAGAATGAAGGACCACACACCTAGGGCAGAGGTGTGTAAGGCTGGCTCATGCCAGTTCATAGGGACCAAATGCTAAATATCTAAGAATTGTGTTAGCCAGTGTTAAAACAGTTTGAAATTCTCCCAGTTGTGGGAGAATTTATACCACAGGAAGCTGTAAACACTAAAAATAAGATATTTTTTTTCAGAGTTAGTTTGCCAGCACATCAATGCCTGTAAATTACAAAAATATTTGATTATTTACTAAACAAAACCACTTAAAATGTATTTAAAATATAATTTGGTTAGCCTGAAATGAATATGTTTGATTCAGCCTGTACACAGGTTTATCAACAAGTACAAGAGATCATGAGGGTTAAGTACCAAGCACAATTCCTGTATCACAGTGGGTGACATAAATACAATTTCTTTCCTTTTTTTCCTTCTGAAGGCTAAAAACATTTCACAAAGCCATTATCTGAACAAAATGCCAAGTTACATCTCCAAGGACTTGATGTATCTTAATAAGAACAAAAATGAAGCAAACTGCCCAAATTTACATAATAGCAAACATTCAGGTATTTAGAAACAATTGGAAAACTAAGTCCCTCTTTTTTTTTCCAATGAAATATTTTTTTATTAACATTACAATTAAATCTTTTTTTTAATTAATGTTACTCTTAGATTGCTTTTTCCTGTACCTTCCACCTTCCTTTTCAAAGGAAAAGTAAAGTATGTAAGTTACTTCTCTGCATAAATTAGTACAGTGGGCCATATAATGTCAGGTATTATGCTCTCAGATATTTTTAAGCCTTGCTAATGCAGTTATGTGTTAAATACTGATATAAGAATACATACTCAAATGTCATAGGAATTATGAGAGGTGTTTTTGTTTACTTGCGTGTGTTGTAGAATTTGCCTATACAGCTTTTCTGTCACATTGCTACAGTTAAATTTTTAATTTTTCAGTGTCTCTGAATATAAAATTCTTTTATACTGATCATAAAATCTGCTATAAATATAGTACTAATTTCATAATCATCAAAATTATTTTGAGACTAAGAAAAGAAAATTTACTTCCCTAATTTGTCAAATATCCAAAGGCCTAATTTTCTTTTATCCTTAAAATTTTTATTCCAGAGGAAAAGCCAAGATGGTGGCATAGGTGAACACCTAAATTGCTGCCTTGCACAACAATTTCAAAATTACAACTAAAAGACAGAACAGACACCATCCAGAACCACAGGAAAGCTGGCTGAGTGAAAATTCTACAACTAACAGTAAAGAGAGGTACTCACGAAGACTCAGAGGATCTATAAAAGCTGAGGTATGGAGATGTGCTCCTGGAAAGGACGGGTGATAGAAGATCTGGCTGGCTTCCTTTAGCGGGAGGGAGACGGAAACTTTCGACTGCACTGAACCTCACTTCTTACTGCACTGAATCCCAGTCCTGGGAGAGACTCATAGGGGGAGCCTGGACTGTTGTGAAAAGGAAGGAGTGCAGGAAAACTTAGGGGAGCCGTGAAAGAAAGAGGTCTGGGGGCACACAAAAGTGTGTGAGAAAGTGCACACACACAGCACTGACTGCTGATTGTGCCGCTGGCTTTCTCTAGTGGGACGAAAACAGAACCTCCCAATAGCACTGAAATCCAGGTCCAACTGCACTGAACTCCAGATTTGGGCAAGACCCTGAGGACCCAGACTCATATGGGTCCCTAGAGTGCATGGAAACTCAGGGGAACCGGAAAGGCAGAGGTCTGGAGGCATGCGCTTGTGCACACAAAGAGGGCTGCAGCAATTACCCAGAAGCACTAAGACTCAGGAGCTGCCATGTAGGGCAGGGTTGACAGGAAGCCAAGGCTGTCTGCTCAGCTTTGAAACTCCACCACATCCAAGCCCAGCACAGAACCTGTTGCAATCTTGCAAGTCTTAAGGCCGAGTCCAGCACAGAAGTTCTCTGGGTGCAGACACAGCTGATCCTCATAGCCAATTGGCTTGGAGGTCAATTCCTCCCAGTGATACCAGCAACAATCAATAATTAACTACAACAAGACTGTACACACAGTCCACAAAGGGGAGTACCAAGAGTGTCCACCTCAGGTAACTGGGGAGGTGGAGCTACTGGGCCATATAGGACACCTAGCACACAAAGCTACTCTACCAACTCAGGGAAACAGCGAAATATGCTGAGACAAAAGAACAGATCACAAATGAAAGAAATGGAGGAAAACAAATGATTGGATATAGAGTTCAAAACCATGTTATAAGGTTTTTTAAAGAATTTCCTAGAAAAAAAAGGATAAATTTAGTGAGACCCAAGAGGAGATGAAAAAGGACCAACTAAAAATTAAACATACACCTGAAATAAAAAATATTATACAGAGACCTAACAGCAGACTAGAGGAAGGCAAGAATCAAGTCAGATTTGAAATACAAAGAAGCAAAAAAACACTCAACTGCAAAAGCAAAAAGAAAAAAGGACCCCACAATGTGAAGTGTAAGAAGCCTCTAGGATAACTTCAAGAGTACCAACATCAGAATTATGGGGGTGCCAGAAGAAGAGAGAGAGCAAGATACTGGAAACCTATTTGAAGAAATAATGACTGAAAACTTCCCCCACCTGATGAAAGAAATAGACTTACAAGTCCAGGAAGTGCACAGAACCCCAATCAAAAGGAATCCAAAGAGGACTATACCAACACACATCATAATTAAAATATGAAGAACAAAAGACAAAGAGAGAATATTAAAAGCAGCAAGAGAAAAATAGTTAATTACTTACAAGGGAGCACCCATCTGATTGTCAGCTGATTTCTCAACAGAAACTATGCAGGCCAGATGGGAGTGGCAAGAAATATTCAAAGTGATAAATAGCAAGAACCTACAACCAAGAATACTCTATCCAACAAAGCTATTATTCAGAATTGAAGGTCAGATAAAGAGCTTCACAGATAAGAAAAAAACTAAAGGAGTTCATCAGCACCAATCCAGTATTATATGAAAGGCTGAAAGGTATTCTTTAAGGAGAGGAAGAAGAAGAAAACGGTAAAGGGAAAAATTATGAACAACAAATACGTATCTATCAACAAGTGAATCTAAAAATCAAGCGAATTGAAAATCTGATGAACAGAATAAACTGGTAAATATAATAGAATTAGGGGCATAGAAAGGGAGTAGACTGATAATTCTCAGGGGGAAAGAAGTGAGGGGGTGTGCAGGAGAGACTGGATAAAATCATACACCTATGGATGAGGACAATGGAGGGGAGGTAAGGGCAGAGGGTGGGATGGGAGCCAGGTGAAGGGGAGCTATAGAGGGAAAAAAGAGGAACAATTGTAATAATCTGAACAATAAAGATATATTAAACAATTTATTTCACACTAAATAAGCAATCTGATATGATTATAATACCATCTTTGAAATCAAGGTTCCCAGATGTACCCATATTTAGGGCATGAGTCAGTTCCTTCATGAGACAGTATGGCGTCTGCCGAAGTGTATGGTTGTAATGTAAATGGTCTATATCAACTGAATGCTATGAAAAGGAAACATCCGAACAGCCTATATCTTTCAGGGAGCTTGGGGGATAAGATGGAAAAAAATAATTGAAAAACAATATAGGAAAGCAATGAAGTTTGTGGAGGATATAAATAAACAAATCATGTATATAAACGAGGGATAACTTTATGTCAGGTGCTAGGGATAGCCAGGGCCCCAGTCTTTGAATAAAAAGCTAGGTCAGGACCCAACTTGTTGGGAAGGCTTTATGGAGGAAGTAAGATTTCAACTGAACCTTGCAAGATGGGTGGGTGCTAGATACACCTAGAAGAAGAGGCAGAGCCCTCTAGATTGTGTAAACCAAGATGCTTCACTAGGAATCAGCATTTACTGTACCCAGGGCAGTAATGAAAAAGGCTGGAAAAGGAGGACTTTACTAGTTACTTAAAGCTCTAACCTCTTAGACAGACCAGGGAAGCTATATTTTCTACTCCAAGCTATGAATAATTCTGGAATTATAATCACATCTGAGCAAGATTATCCCTTTTTAAAGATATAGTCTTGAAAGAATAATGGGAGAACCAGAGCTGTAGTCTAATGACTGATGCATTCAGCATGAATTGAGCATCTTAGATGTGCCAGACATCCTTCTATGCACTGAAACATGAAACAGAGCAAACCATATTCCTTAAGGAGTTCATCATCAAATGAAAAGATGGGACAGGTAAAAATTAATTAGAATAACTTTGATATATGTAATATAATATGTTTTGATCAAAGGGACATAAAGGTATGAAGAAGGGAGTAGCTCATACCCTTATAAACAGGAGAACCAGATATCTTTAAAGAAGATTATTTGATGTTTGAATTTGACAGAGTTGCTCAGAGAGAGAAAAGGGAGTGGAAAAAAATTGAGTTCAAAGGCAGGAAGACCCTCTGTTTTTAGAAGTACTATTGAATGTGGGCCAGGCAGACACAAAATAATACATGCCATGTATGTTTTGTGTGTTAATATGCATTTGTGTTTGAATAAGTGCAGAGGAGGGGTTGTAAAGAGAGGCCTGTGATGGTGTTATGCTATCTTATCATAACCTGCTTGGCCCTGAAGGCTCGAGTTAGATGAGAATTATAAGTGAATTGGAGATTGGACACTTCTGTTACATGTCTCTAATCATAAAAGCAATTTATTTGTCTTGTGTTGGAAAGTGATGCTGTCAGTGGTATCATTTCCTTCATTGAACTTAAGATTGACTTTATGCTGTTCAGTTACAAGCACCATAAACTCTCCTGTGACCTTGTGCTCTAGTCTCAAGCAAACCTCCTTGGCTGCAATCTGGATTTTATTGACAATACATAATGCATTGCTAAGTCATTGAAAATATGCCACAAGGCTTTGCTCCAAAAGTGTATTACATTGTTCTATAGATGACCTTTCATTGTTTAGCCATTAGAAGATTTGAGCTATCCTAGTTTCTCATACCCAGAGGGGTAGTGGTTCTGAGACCCTGCATCTTTATGGTCTCTTTGAGAAAGCAAATATATATGCAGGATTTCTACTAAAGGCTCTCAGTGCCTTGTAGAGGAGCTATACCACTTGTGATGCTGACCTGCTCATTCACAAGTTTATTTTTTTCAATTAGAATTTATTAAAAAACCTACTACATACCAGACACTGTGTTCAGTATTAGAAAATCAAAGTAGAATAAGCCCCAATGTCTGCTCTTAGAGCCGTAAAGTCAAATGGAAACATATGTAGTATAGTGATATATTTAGCATAATGGATCTGCACAAAATGTTCATGGGGGTAGAGGTAGGAGCACTTGAGTAAGTCAGCCTTGGGGAGTCAGGGAAGACTTCCAAAAGGCGGTGAAATTTAAGTTGATGTAGAGAAGCCAGAAGAATTTTGGGATCAGGTGTCAAATCATAAAGGGCTTTATACGGTCATGAGATTAAATTTTATATATAACACAACCATAACATAGAAAAATTTAAATAGGAAAGAAATATAATCAAATTGGCTTTTAGGTAAGATCATTCCAGCAACATAGTAGAGGCTGAGATAGAGAGTGACTTTTTGGGTGTAGTCTTCTAGGCAGGGCAGAGTCCTGGGGCAGCCAATACCTGGAGTCAAAAAAAGGGAAGGTTCAGAGTCAATGGGTGTAGCAAATATCTAAGTGTTAAAATTAACACGATTTGACTAATTAGATATGAAGAACAACAGAGAGGGAGGTACTTTAGATACTTACAAAACACTTTTAGGTATTATTTCTTAGCTGATTCTCCTTAGCCCTGAAAGGATAAATTAGGACAAAGTGTTTTGTTTGGCTTCTTTGCCTCCTCTTTTCTGCCTTTATGGCTAGAACTTTTGCAACCAGTGAAACAGTAATACTCAGTTGTTGAGTGGGAAGTGAGGAAGGAGGGAGAAGGGAGAGAAGAAGAGAAGGACTTTAAAAAAATATTTATTTCAGAGAGGAAGATGAGAGGGAGAGATACTAGTAGATATGCCAATGATGAGAGAGAATCATTGATCAGCTGCCTCCTGTATGCCCCATACTGGGGATTGAATCTGCAACCCAGACGTGTGCCCTGACTGGGACTCAAACAGTGGCTTCCTGGTTCATAGGTCAAAGCTCAACCAATGAGCCATGTAGGCCAGGCACAAGAGAAGGCTTTTTATAGTTTTTGGGCTTCCATAATTGATAATCACCTATTCAGAAGTAACAAGTTAACAGATTTTGGTTAAGGGATGGTGAATGATTAGTTTTGGGCTAAGGTTAATTTAAATTCTAAAGCTCAGCCCACAGTTGTCTTGTGGGCTTTTAGTTAGAAACTCAAAAGTCCAAAGGTAAAAGTTGAAACCTTAGGGTGTAAAAAAAGAATTGGATAGTCTTTTTGTTTTGTTTTACAATGAGAAATATGAGAAAATCAAAGATAAAAACCTTAATATTGAGAAAGCTTAAAGGATAGAACAGGAACATAATAAATTGTGGTTAGGAAATAGAAGTCAAAAGGGGATACAGCCAAAACTGGTTTGGCTTATTGGATAGTGTCAGCCTGTGGATTGAAGGGTCCTGTGTTTGATTCCGGTCAAGAACATGTATCTTGGTTGGGGGCACATCCCTAGTAGGGGAAATGCAAGAGGTGGCTGATCAATGTCTCTCTCTCATCGATGTTTCTCACTCTTTATCCCTCTCCCTTCCTCTCTGTAAAAAATCAATAAAATATATTTTTAAAAAAGAGGGAGAGGAATACAAATCCTAGTTAGAGAGTTGTGAAAGGTACAAATAAAGTAGTGCTCTGATTCCAGGCTTTGCAGAATATATGTTTTAGAAAATCTATATTATAAAATGTAATGGTTAAGAAAAGTAATGTTCTCCATTGTTGTACAAATAGAGTCTGCTCTTTAAAAATAAGCATGCAATGCCTTTATTATAGCCTCTCTAGAAGGTAGAATTCTTTAGTTTCCCGGGAAAGCAAAGCTGGCTCAAATAGGTTTATAGAAACATAGCTTAAATAAGCAAAATATACTCAGAGTTATTCCAAAGCACAGGCAATGTTTTAGATTAGTCTCTCCTAAAAAAAAACATAGAACTTAGAGACAGTCTGGTGTGCATGCTGTTTGTGACATGTTCTCTGGAGCACCACTAGTGTAGTGGGAATAAAGTCGGCAGGAAGGAGAAGACTATAAAGCAGTGGTTCTCAACCTTTGCATTGCTGCAACCCTTTCATACAGTTCCTCATATTGTGGTGACCCCAACCATAAAATTATTTTCATTGCTACTTCATAACTGTAATTTTGCTACTGTTATGAATCATAATGTAAATATCTGTTTTCTGATGGACTACAGCAGCCTAAAGTTGAGTACCACTAGCAGGGTAGCCTAAGACCATCGGAAAACACAGATATTTATGATTCATAGCAGTAGCAAAATTACAGTTATGAAGTAGCAATGGAAATAATTTTATGGTTGGGGGTCACCACAACATGAGGAACTGTATTCAAGGGTCACGGCATTGGAAAGGTTGAGAACTACTGCTATAAAGGTTTAAAGAATGAGCATGTTATCATTGTGTGCAACACAGATACCTTGTGAGACACAGTATAGACTATGCCTGAGAGTTGTTCTACTAAGAGGTAAAGAAGCTAGGTTATTCCTGTCCAACTTGTCTGATCATTGGTTGAGAGCTGACAGGCACATTAACTCTTAGGCTCTTCTGTTTTTCATAAGTATAGGTTGAAGATGCTTTTATGATCAGAGAAAGTTCACAGACAGTCACAGATATCTGCAGTTGGAAGTTCTTAGTATACACAAGGATGTTGGTTGCAAAGGGACTGGAAGTCCATTGAGCTTTACCTACAGTCCACTCTTGCACTGCTTAAACTACTCTTTCCCCAATTTAATATGTTCACTCTGTTTTACAATTGATTCTCTACTATAATTTATGGGATAAAAAAAGAGAGGAGAAGATCAGAAAGTGAAACTAGGTGCAGTCACCCAGTTAAAGCAATATTCTCAAGTGTGTATAGGCTATCTCCAAATTCAAAAGGCTTACAAAACATAGCTGGGCATATGGAACCTCTTTCTTAAAGAGAGAAAATAGTAATTTCAGGGTGCAATAATATCCTTTAACTTGAGGGAGGATCTTAATATGTCCCAGAACTCTGTGCCCTAAAAACAGTAATGTGATAAGTTCCTTAATCTTTGTAGTATTCATGCAACATGTGTCTTACATGAGCATGCAGAGTACCTGTAGTTTTCTATTTAGTAATTTGATTGACTTAACATGATTACTCAAGTAGACCAGTATGTTGATATTTTGAAATCCTATATAATAAAAGCCTAATATGTTAAGTGTCAGGTTGTCTGGTGGTTCATTCAACCAATCAAAGCATAATATGCTAATGATATACTAAGGCAGCTCAACTTCTTGCTGTGACGTGTACTGAACCCCAGGGGGCAGACGCTCCAACTGGTAGGTTAGCTTGCTGCTGGGGTCTGGACAAACAGGACAGAGAAAGACGAGCCAGACATGCCCAGGAGCGCTCCTGCAGTCCCTTCCCAGCTGGCCACCTCCCTGACCCCCATTGTGCACCTGTGCACCCTCTTGCAATCCGGGATCCCACGGGGAATGTCGGAGAGCTGGTTTTGGCTGGATCCTGCAGGCCAGGTTGAGGGATCGACCCCACTGGTGCACAAATTTGTGTACCAGGCCTCTAGTATCCAGATAATAAATGTCAAGATGATCAAGGTTCCTTTGGACTATGCTGTGACAGAGAGCAGGAGAGTTAACAAAGCCCAGGAGCAAGTCTATAAATGTATGGCTTTCATGTGCATGAGTTCCTGTTGGTTTTGAAAAGATTCCAGCTGTTAGGTGAGGTTTTTGCAGGAACCATAATGGCACATTATGAGATACTAGTAGCTTTGTGCACGAATCTGTGTGCCAGTAGCTCGCCAGTAGCTCGCTGCCACCCTCCAGTAGCTCTCGGCCTGATGCCCCTCTCTCCTGTAGCTCCCTCCCCCTCCCAGCCCCTCCTCATAGCTTGCTGCCTTGCTCCCTCCTGTAGCACTCCACTGCCCACTTGTAGCTTGCTGCCCTACCCTCCTGCTGATCCGTGATCTGGTTGTTTATGCAGTTAGTTGTTATACTTCACAGTGTAACAACCATTTACATACTACATCTTTATTATATAGGATGATTGGGACAGCCACATCATCATTTTATCTTTGTATCAATTTGGGATTCTGTATTGCTTTTACATTTCTTTCTTATTGGGATGGGGAATAGTTTTAGGGGCTTCTACTTGGTCTTTACTGCCATGATTAATCTGACTCCATAGGACCAGAACCTGGTGATGCTTCAAACAGGTGTTAAATATATCTGTTATCTCAGGATCTAAGAAAATGATCAGCATGGAAGTGTCCATGGCAGATTCAACCTACTATGAGATAAACTTGGATAAGGACTCCATTAATTATCTGGACTTTATATATCCTCACCCTAAGTGAGGGCCATGATGTCATTATGGTATTGATAACAGCTACTACTCATTATCTAAGGGCTCTCAAATGATTTAGATATTCATCTGTCCTCAGGGGCAATCACTGATAGATGCTATTAGATCATGTTGGGAAAGAATTAGAGGAATCACTTTATATAGATTTCCTATAATATTTCAGGATCCTTTTTCAAGGGGAATTGGCCTGCTCTTCATTGAATGCTATGTGTTTAAAAACTGACTCAGGTCTGAAAACCAGATAAAGAATGAGATATTTCCTTTGTGGAAGCTTACATCAAAGTTCTGCTTGCCTGATCTTGGTTGTTTTTACGTTAGTCAAGTAGTAATTCCCTTACTGGCTGAGCATCTATCTTGCCCCTAGGGACACCAAGTCTAACATAATTACAGATTATTGTGAGTCAAGGCAATTTATTTTCATTTAGATTTTACTGGCCCATTATAATGGTTACATTCACCATGCTTGCCCCAGATGGTTAAGTGCAACCCCCTAGCCTTTGATTTTTCAGAATCCTACCATCTCCACCAACATTAGAGAGCCCAGTTCTAGTGCATCATCTCCTATTATCATCCCTTGTCTACTAAAGTAGCAAAAAATAATCCACTGTGTCTTCCTGGGGAAAAGAATCAATTGTGTACTGGCTACATTAGATTTTTAAAAACCATTGTGAAATGACCACTTCCCTGCATTTTTTTAAATCTGTGGTAAGAAACTTCACATAAACTCTACCATCTTAACAAATTTTGATGTATACAATATCACATTATTTACTATAGGTATTATGATGTATAGCATAATACAAGGGTTCTTATGAAATGCAGATCTCTAGAACTTATTCATCTTGCATAGCTAAAACTTTATAAGCACTAAACAACCCCTTCTTTTCCCACAGCTGGTCCCTTACAACCAACATTCTGTTCTGTTTTATGAATTTTGCTGTTTTAGATACCTCACATAAATGGAATCATGCAGTATTTGTCCCTCTGTAACTGGCTTGTTTCATATAGCATCATATGCTCAAGGTTCATTCATGTTGTCACTTACTGCGGGATTTCCTTTTTTTTTAAGGCTGAATAATAAATGTACACACCACATTTTCTTAAATCATTCATCTACCAATAGACCTTCAAGTTGTTTCCATGTATCAGGTATTGTACAAAATGAAGTTTCTGCAGCAAAAGAAGCAATCAACAGAATGAAAAGACAACATATAAAATGGAAGATCATATTTGCAAATTCTAGATCTTATAATGAGTTAATATCCATCAACTCCACTTCTGGGTATATGTCAAAAATAATTAAAATCCAGATTTTATTGATTTCAGAGAGGAAGGAAAAAGGAGAGATAGAAACATCATTGATGAGAGAGAATTATCAACCGACTGCCTTCTGTTTGCCCTGCACTGGGGATCGAGCCAGTAACCCCTGAGGGTGCCCTGACCTGGAATAGGACCGTGACCTCCTTGTTTATAGGTTGACACTCAACCACTGAGCAACACCAGATGGACTAAAATCTGGATCTTAAAGAGATACCTGCACTCCATGTTCACTGCAGCATCTCTCACACATTGTGATCCTTTTGCCACAAGGCAGTTTCAGCCTCTCTCTCCCCTCTTCTATATTGAAGATCATCATTGTTTCCAAGTTTTAAGAAACCATTTTTACAGTAAATTAGAATCATTTATAGCCATTCTTTCCTGGAGTTAAATCTTTAGTTATAGGCATATGCTCTCACATAAATAAACTCTTCTTTATCGGGTCTATATTATATTCTCCCTGGACAAGTGTTTTAATTTCCTATTGCTGCTGTAACAAATCACCACAAGGTAGTAGTTTAAAGCAAAGAAAACCTCTCTTACTGTCCTGGAGATCAGGACTTTAAAATCTGTCATTAGGGCTGCATGCCTTTGGATGCGCTAGGGCCGTGGTCAGCAATATGCAGCTCTTTGGCTCCTTGAGTGTGCTCATCCACAAAATATCATGGCCTGGAGCAAGTCTATTTTGAAGAAGTGGTCTTAGAAGAAATTTAAGTTAAAAAATTTGGCTCTCAAAAGAAATTTCAATTGTTGTACTGTTGATATTTAGCTCTGTTGACTAATGAGTTTGCCGACCACTGTGCTAGGGTAGAGCTCTTTTCTTTGCCTTTATCCAGATTATTAAGGAGACCTATAATCCTCAGTTTGTGGCCCTATTCTCTCATTTCAAAAGAGCAGGGCAGTATGTTCTCTCATCTCTCTGCTTTATATGCCTCCTTGACTTATATCTCTCTCCGACTCTGAACTTAGTGCCTCCCTTTCCTAAGAACCCCTGTGATCACAATGGACCTACCTGGATCATCCAGGATAATCTCATTGTAAAATCTTTTTTCACTCTGCAATGCAAAATAACATAATCACAGGTTCTGGGGATTAGTTCATGGGGGCACTGTTTATCCTACCACTGCCAAGATCAACAACCACTCCCAGACAGCTCCCATTTCTGCCTGATACTTATTAATCTGGTCCTGCAGCTCTTTCTTTAAATAAATAATCCTTTCCTTTCCACAGCATAGATAGTATTTTACTTTGTTTAATTAATTAATTAATTAATTAATTTTGCTAATCCTCAACCAAGGATATTTTTCCCATCGATTTTTAGAGAGTGTGGAAGAGATGGGGAGAGACACACAGAGAGAAAAACATCAATGTGAGAGAGACACCTCCATTAGTTGCCTCCTGTATGCTCCTCAACCAGGGCCAGGGATCAAACCTGCAACCGAGGTTTGTGCCCTTGACCAAATGGAACCCCAGACCCTTCAGGCCTATGGAGAAACTACTGAGAAACCAGCTAGGGCTGTTGTTATTGTTTTTTAATTGATTGGGGTGACACTGATTAGCAGAACCATACATTTCAAGTGTAAAACTCCATAACAACACATCTGCACACTGCATCATCCATTTTTTCTTGCTTGATCTTATTAGTGATTTTTATGTCCTCCCTACCTGGAACTTTGGTCAAGTTTGGAAATGTTTTTGGTGTCACCATTAGAACACTACTGGCATCCAGTGAGTAGAGGCCAGGATGCTGCTTACCCATGCACAGGATAGCCCCGCCCACAACAAAAAATTAATCTTTTCAAAATGCCTCTGTTGAGATACTGTAGTATAAAAAGTGGCACAACTGGGGTAGGCCTGGAAGAGACCAGCATAATTCTGTGAAACATTTGCTCAGATGAGGCCTCTTAGGAATCTACAAGCAGGGAAGGCTATAATCCTATCTAATAAAGAGGGAATATGCTAACTGACTATCACTCTCTCAAAGATGGTGGCACTCCAGCCACAAGATGGTGGTGTGCCGGAGCCTGCCGGCAGTCGAACAGTACCTGATTGAGGGGGTGAGGATAAGAAAAGACAGACAAGAAAAGATGGGGTTGGGAGGACTGAGACTTGAGTCTGCAGTGAGACTTGGGTCTGCAGTCCTGAGTTTATTTCCAGCACAGTATTTAAGTACAAGTAGAGGAGGAATTTACACAAATCAGATAAACACACAAATCAGATAAACATAGTCACTGACCTTTCGTTTTGTTTCCTATTGCTACTTTTCTTTGTTGTGTCAATAATGCCTAGACCATCCTTTAACTGGTATGTAACCTTTAAGATCTTGCACGTAGGCATTCTTTTACATTTAAGTAATCAAGCTCTTGCACGTAGGCATTTAGCCAAGCTGATTATTAAACTAAAGGGTAAAAGAGCAGAGAGCTATGTCTAGAGTCTGCATTCAGACCTCTAGGACCCCCGTATCCCCGGGCAGCTCCCCACAGTGGTGCTCAGTCCCCTCAGCTCCCCTGGGCTGGCAGGTAGTGCAGCACAACCAGGCTCACCCCCAGGTGAGTCCAGCCACTCCACCCACCTGCCTCCAGAGTCCCCCAGTCCCTTCAGACCCCAGCCATCTAGGGCTGGCAGCTGCCCAGCAGCCCAGCGCCAGCCTCAAGGCACAGGTAACCAGGACCAGGCCAAGGCTTGTGCTGCTGGCAGTGGCAGAAGCAAATGTGTGATGGAGGCATCACCTTTCCCTGATCGCTCAGTTGCCTCCCACCTCTGAGGGCTCCTTGACTGTGAGAGGGGGCAGGCCAGATTGAGGGACCTCACCTCCAATGCATGAATTTTCATGCACTCCTCCAATGCATGAATTTTCATGCACTGGGCCTCTAGTCTTCTAATAAAGAGAAACAAGCTACTTTTCTTGGCCAGAGGATTTGGGGTTATATGTATTTCAATGACCTCAAGATCATCTCTTCCCCCTCCCCTGAATTTCCCCATCCTAAGACTCAGGACCTCTTTTCTTGCCTGTCAAGTTTATGACTTTAAAGCAGGAGACTTTCCAGGGCTATGAATCCAGCTCTTTTTGTAATATGACCTTCATAAGCAAATCTTGAACCAGGAAATGAGAATATCTATCTTTTGATACTGGCTTCAGCAATCTTTTGGCTAATAACAGCAGCCTACCAACTCTATAATGATTGTAATTACAACACTCTCATGTCTTTCAAAGACTAGAATATTGCATTTCCTTCCATTTATACTGCATCCCAATTTACCATGGTTAAGATTCTTAATAATCTCAATCCTATCTCATGTCAGGGAGTCTGCTGCACAAACCAGCAGAGGAAGCCTTGTAGGTTAGCCAGCTAATAATCCAAGAATTTCACCTTGAGTGCTTCTTTCCAGGGGTACTCAGGCAGGTTCTGAGAGAAGACTTTCTGTACTTTATTTTGGAAGTAATCCCAGGAAGAATTGGTAGGAGAATAGGAAAATGAGAAAGGAAAGAAAGGAAGCCAAATAAAGACCTGTTAAGAGTTGACCTCTGTGGAAAATTTAAGACTCAATCCACTTGGGAATGTTGCAAGACAGATTCAGAGTTGTAACAATGCCAAGGACTAAGGAAGTTGGGTATTATCCTCCAATTTATTATGGCCTCTCCTCGGGGCTATACCTTCCAAGCAATTCTGACCTCTTCTGCATTAGGTGAAGTAAAATCCTGCAGTCAGAGATAGACCTCAGGTAGAGAATTACAGGTGCTGGCAGTAGGAAGCTATAGGTGTGAACGAGAACCATGGGTGCCAGAAAATTAAGGGCAGGACATCATTATCTGTCACATATGCTTTTAAATTGAGAGTTAAATAATAAAAAACAAACATATTTGATTCAACTACTTCTCTCTGGAATGGTTTCATTTCTAGTCTCTCCATGGGGACTACTCAACACCTCAGGCTTACCTTTATACCATACTCAGTATAGCAAGAGAGCTTACCAGAAAGCTTAAAACTGATCTTATTAGCTCTAAATGGTCAGACTCAGGACAAGCATCATCTCTGAGACATCCAATGTGATCATATAGGGTGGAATGCATAGTCTGATTTGTTTGGCCTATATGTCCCATTCCTCAGCCCAGAGCAGGCATTCATTTCACCCTGAAAGCACAGCATGAAAGTGGGCTGGGTTTTGTCCCATAAGGCAAAATTTTGAAGAGAAGAGGTCATCGTGCTAAGCAGCAAAAACAACTGTCCACCACAACCTGGTTTAATAATCTCTTAACAATACCTGTCGAGTCTATTTACTCTTATTTTGGCTTGCTTAGGTAAAGCTGTCAATCAGCTACTTGTCTTATCTGCTTCAAAACTTCAATGATACATTTTAGATGCCATATGACTATCAATTATATCACTTATTTAGATATAGGACAATTTTCAGTAAGAATGTTTTCTATTATCAGTGAAAAGAGCATATAACATACTTAACATGGATTAGATGATCACATGAATTAAGCAAAGCAAGGGCCGATGGTTTGGGATATCTGGGGAATTAAAAGGAAATGAACATTTATCCAGTACCTGCTCTTTTCCATGCTCTGTGCCAGGAATGTTATATACAACATATCTTTAATCCTTACAACAATCATATGTGGAGGATGCAATGGAAGCCATTTACAGATGAGAGAAAGAAAGCTCATATTGGCTGAATAGCATCACAAAGCTAGCTCCTTCAACTAGTGTCAGGACACTGATTTCAAACCTATGATCTCCTTATGCTAGACATGCTTTGACATGGACACAGCCCATAAACCACAAATACACTTTGCATAACAATATTGTAGCTAAATAATAATTTGTTTAGTAGATGTCTTTAAGGAAAACTCTATTGTGACCATCTTCATGGGAATGAGCTAATGACCTTCAAAATTAAAGAAAACCTTTGGGAATTCTTTCTTTCTTTTTTTTAGGGGGTGGGGGCGGGGTGGGGATGACAATGACAATGTGTTTAGTGCCCTCCAGTCCCATGTGAGGAAAATACTCAATATTTCCTTTTAAGAAAAATAAGTTATAAACATTTCCTCCTAGATAGCTATTGATTTAAGAAACACCTTGCCAAAATACTCAGAGCACATATGCATTCACACAACTTGAAGCATATAATGATTATTCTCTGATACTGTGGGAGGATATGGAACGTATTTTAAGAGTCATGCTGCCTTCTTCATATTTTTAGTGCATATTTGATGAAAACTTATTAGCTCTTATACTGGAGTGCTTTTTATTTCCATTTAATTATTTTTGCTGTTAAATTTATTCCCTCTATCTTCTCACCCACAGTATTTTGATCACTACAATGTGACATCAGAAGAACTGGGTTTTCTGCCTGACTAATACAAGTAGTAATAGCACACCCACTGTTATAATAAGAATACAAAATAGTAAGCTGTTCAATGTGAGTTTTCATTATTAATTCATCAAATGTTTATTGAATACCCAACATGTAACAGGTATCCAGGCAGTTTTCTATTCAGTGACTATGTAGCATAAACAAAGCAGACATAAATTCCTGTTGTTATGGCCTAAAATGCTGTCTATGTGTATGCATGTTCACACATGTGTGCATTAATGTGTATGTGTGAGGGGGTAAGGAGACACACAATATTAAAACATGGAATAAATCAGATAGTGAAAAGTATTTGGAAGGAAATACAATAAGGTGGAAGTTTGGAGAGTTCAGGGAGCTATGGGAGGGTTACAATCTAAAATTGGACCTGGCCTGAGTGGTACATTGGTTGTTGGTTGAATGTAGTCCTGTGCTCTGAAAGGTTGCTGGTTTGATTTCCAGTCAGGGCACATTCCTAGGTTTTGGGTTCCATCCCCAGTTGGGGCACTTATAAAGGGCAACAATCGATGTTTCTTTCACATATGTGTTTATCTCTCTCTTCCTTCCTCTCTCTAAACATGTGAGGAATAGAGAAAATTAAAAAAAAAAAGGTGGCCAGGTAAATTGCCAAGCTGATGCTTGAGCAGAGAATTAAATAAAGTAAAGAAACTAGAAGCTAGACAGGCAAATACCTGAAGTGGGAGAGGCTGTGTAGGCAGAAAACAAGGGTCTGCAAAGACCTTGATGTGGCTGAATGCTTGGTGCGCTCTTTTACAGCAAGGAGGCCAAAGTAGCAGGGCAGGCAGTAAAAGGAAAATAGTTGCAGATAGAGTGAGAGATGTAATAAAGGACCAGATCAGGTAGCACTTTTATAGGGCACTGTCAGGACTTCGGTTTTGACTCTGAGTGAGACGAGAGTCCATTGGAGGACTTGAGCTGCAGAATAACATAATTAAATCCTTGTTTAAAAAATATCATTTGAGATGTTGTGTGGGAATAAATAATAAACTGTGTGTGTGTGTGTGTGTGTGTGTGTGTGTGTGTGTGTGCACAATTACGAACCTATTGGGATAATCTAGATGAGAGATAATCAGACTTAGCCAGGCAGAGGTGTAGAAGGAGTGAGAAGTAGAGCTCTCTCTAAGCATTTTATAGATGCTTTATAAATTTGCTGACATACTATGAATGACATTTTTTCATCTTTAAGATGGGAACATAAAATAGTGTTTTTTTTCTTAGTATTAGCTTAAGGATGGACAGTTGTAGATCCAAAGAGAAACATAATCAAGGTCAATCTGCTAACTAAACTATGGCAAGGAGAGAAAGTATAGGGAAAAGACGAGTTCCTTGAAAAGACGTGTAGCTGAAAGGTATGGTTTTTATTTTAATTTTAATTTTTTTTATTGATCTCAGAGAAAGGAAGGAAGAGGGAGAGAGAACTAGAAACACCAATGATGAGAGACTCATTGATCAGCTGCCTCCTACTGAGGATCAAGCCTGAAATCCATGTATGTGTCCTGACCGAGAATTGAACCATGACCTCATTCATGGGTTGACACTCAACCTCAGAGCCACACTGGCCAGGCAAGAAAGATAAAGTTTTATGAAAGCCTCTGCTGCTCTGTAAAAATGAATATCCATGTCAAATAAAGAGAAATGATCTCAAAAACTGGATCCGAGATGAGAGGTAGAGAACAGAAACTAAAGAACCCTCAGAATGACAGAATTGCAGAGTAATGTAACCTGACTGGTGGCCTCGGAGAAGTATTTTATAACCTTTGAGGATCAGAGCTATGGGGAAAAGAAAACAAAACAACCAGCTTTACAATTTTTCTGCTATTCATGGAGTGTTGGGACCTTGCTGTTGGGGCTCATCATATACCCTGGTATGGCATTCCTTGCAGAAAAATTGTAAAGCTGGTTGTTGCTACAAACCAGCATAGTTTATTCCACAACAACAACACAGGAGGAAAAGTAATGTTGGCAGCAGACACTAATATTTTTTTATGGAAAGTCTGCACTTTCTCACTGGTGAGGAAAAAGAATCCATAAGAGGAGCAAAAACAGCTCCTCAGACATCAGAGAGGTCATACCCCGCACTGACTGTGCTTTCTATCTTCATGGATTCTGACTGAAATCATACAGAGGTAGGGACTGCTATTCATGGAGTATTGGGACCTTGCTGTTGGGGCTACACTATGGATAAAGAGTTTCCAGTCAAAGTGAGGACTGTCTGTATCCCTATATGCCTATAGAGATGATTAACAATAATAAATTTGAAATTATAAACATTTTATACAAAAACTAGAGGCTCGGTGCATGAAATTCAATGCACAGGTAGGAAGGATCCCTAGGCCTGGTGCTGCCAGCTCACCAGCCCCTCCACCCCCGACTATTGCTTCTGGTGGCTTCTCTCTGTGGGGCAACAGATGGGGTGATTGGGGTGGGGGCCTGCTGGCACCTGCCTTGGCTATCCTGGGGACTGGGGTGGGGACATCTCCTGAATTGAGCATTTTCCCCCTAGTGGTCAGTGTGCATCATAGCAACTTGTCATTCCACGGGTTGTACAGCTTTCAGTTGATTTGCATATTATATAGGATGGTATCATATAGGCTTTTATTATATAGGATGGTATCATGATAATTAAATCAATAATCAGAACCAAAATGTGAAGATAGCAAAATACGGGTATCTGGCACCTTTATCCCACATGCCAGCATTTGACCTCCTTGTTGCCTAGAGAACTCATTACACATCTCTATACTCACACAATCATAGTTTGCCAAACCCCTCATTCATCTTTCAAAATTCATCTCACCTAATATCTAGTTTCTCCAGCTGTTGATTTTTATCTAGATCTGAATGATACCTTGCTTGATAAGCCCATTCTTCTAGTGTTCTGTTCAATTGTTTTTCTTGACAACAAGCACTCTCAACTTTTTCTACACTTCTGGTTGTTACTGTGACATTTCCTTTACCCACTCCTGCTTTTCTGTTTCTCATATCATTGTCCAGCTATATTGCCTTTCCTTTCATTGCTTGCAATTAGGAGCATATTTAGTTAGAAATGTCTATAGGAAATCTGCAGGACAATGTTAAATAGGTTATTGACTTTATGGATCAATGGGTCCCAGCCTTAGTCCAAGCTGCAGAAGCACATCTAAGAAACATGAGAGAATGGACAGGAAGTGGACCCATGGGAGTGTAATACACCGTAATGTAGAGAGCAGCCTTGGAAGAGAAATGTGTCTCAGAGAGACTGCTGGGATGCTCGATTCAGAGTTCAAGTAAGAGGAGACTCGGCCAACAAAGGAGACTGAAAAGGCATAACCTTGGAGGTTGAAGGCAATTTATGAAAATCAAGTGTCACAGAGGCAAAGAGGGGGAATGAAACAAGAAACAGAGGATAGTAATCTAAACAGTGCAGATAACAAGTCAACTGAATAGTATCAAGTTGATTTTATGACATTGAAATCTTAGGGGGCATTATATAGACACTTTTAATGGAGCTGGTGTAGGAGCAGAAGCTAGATGAGAGGTGTGAGGATTAAAGAGGAGGTAATAAGATAGAGAAAAAGACTATAAATAACTGGAAGGAGCAAGAGGCTAGCAGAACAGAAATGTAAAATTGAAAGCGGTGCAAATTTAAGAGCATATGTAGTTTTTTGAGGGAAGATTAATTGTTCACAAATGCTTACCCCCACTTCTTCCTAGAGGCAACTACAATGAGATTAAGGGGATTAAGAAAAATGTATCCACAATGGTGATAGTGAGAAAGCAACACTCTTTTGAAAAACAGAAAGTAGATTAAGAAATAATAACTCATTTATTGAGGATATACATTTAGAAAGCAGCAGAGGTGCTGCAATTCCAGTACCCCAAGGGAGTCAAGACCTTCCATAAAGTTTCACCATGTGCCATGGAAAGTAACTTTCAGGCATAGGAAGAAATAAGAGGGATTTTGAAGATCCTGTGGATAGAGCACCTGGGGTTGCTGATCCACAACCCAAGGGAGCCTAACCAGAAGAACCACCTGCGCACAATCCAGAGGACTTTTTCTCTGTAGAAATTAAACCCAAAAAGGCTCAAGACAGCTAACACAATAGGAAGGGAGGGTCTATGTGTGTTTGTGAGTGTGTGTAGGTGGTGAAGTACAAGACTAAAAACAAAGGAACTGAGTGAAAGTTTACATACTGATGAGTGGGCATCCCAGCTCCTCATTCTCACCTTGCTCCTTGAATGTCAGAAACCAGAAACAAATACTCATGGGAGGGCATTTGGAGGTATCATATTAGTTTAGTAGGGCTTCCATAACAATTTGTTTTTGTACCACAAACCAGGTAGCTTAAACAACTTAATTTTATTCTTTCACAGTTCTAGAGGTTAGATGTCTAAGATTAAGGTGTTGGCAGAGTTGGTTTCTTCTGAGGCCTGGGATGGAAAATCTGTTCCAAAAATCTCTCCTAGTTTTTGGTGGTTTGTTTGCACTCTTTGTATTCCTTGACTTCTATTGCCTGACCCCAATCTCTGGCTAATTTTTACATCATGTTCTCCCTGTGTGTGTTGCTATGTCCAAGCTCTCCCCCTTTTTAAAAAATAAATCTTTATTCAGATGATTACAATTATTCGTCTTTTTTCCCCAATAACTCCCCTCCACCCAGTTCCCACCCCACTATCTGCCCTTAAACTTCCACCCCCACTGTCCTCATCCATAGGTGTACAATTTTTGTCCAGTTTCTTCCTGCACCTCCACACTCCTTTCCCCTTGAGAATTGTCAGTCCACTCCCTTTCTATGCCCCTGATTCTATTATATTCACCAGTTTATTCTGTTCATCAGATTTTTTTTATTCACTTGATTTTTAGATTCACTTGTTGATAGATATGTATTTGTTGTTCCTAGTTTTTATCTTTACCTTTTTCTTCTTCTTCCTCTTCTTAAAGAATACCTTTCAGCATTTCATATAATACTGGTTTGGTGTGATGAATGCCTTTAGCTTTTTCTTATCTGTGAAGCTCTTTATCTGACCTTCAATTCTGAATGATAGCTTTGCTGGGTAGAGTAATCTTGGTTGTAGGTTCTTGCTATTCATCACTTTGAATATTTCTTGCCACTCCCATCTGGCCTGCATAGTTTCTGTTAAAAATCAGCTGATAGTCATATGGGTACTACTTTGTAGGTAACTAACTGTTTTTCTCTTGCTGCTTTTAATATTCTCTCTTTGTCTTTTGCCTTGGCATTTTAATTATGATGTGTCTTGATATGGTCCTCTTTGGATTCTTTTTGTTTGGGGTTCTGTGCGCATCCTGGGCTTGTAAGTCTATTTCTTTCACTAGGTGTGGGAAGTTTTCAGTCATTATTTCTTCAAATAGGTTTTCAGTATCTTGCTCATTCTCTTCTTCTGGTACCCACATAATTCTGATGTTGCTATGCTTGAAGTTGTCTTAGGGGGTCCTTACAGTATCTTCATATTTTTGGATTCTTTTTGCTTTTGCAGTTGAGTGTTTTTTGCTTCTTTGTATTTCAAATCTTTGATTTGATTCTTGCTATCCTCTATGTCGGAAACCAAATATTGTTCTCACTAAATGGATGTAAATGGGAAGCCAGAAGGCTGGCCAACCTTAATTGCTCTGAAAGGTCAGAGCTGATTACTCATTGTTTAGTTGAAAGTATCTGTTTGTATCATGTTAATTTCTGTTACCTCCTGCCTAAAGGCTAGGGGTGTGTCCCAAAGCCTTAATAAAAGGGAGAAAAAGGCCAGAGCAAATGGCAGTCCTTTCCACTAGAGGAAGGCTCCCGCCTGGCCCCCCAGTATCACCAAATTAATGCTTTCTAGTCTCTCATTTCGTTTGCGTGCGGCCTCCTTCAGAACCCGAACCATGACCCGGGAACCCTGAACCACGCGGGACGTGGAAAGAGGTTCCCACACCTCTAGTCTGCTGTTAGATCTCAGTCAGTGTATGCTTAATTTCTATTTGGTCCTTTTTCATATCCTTGAGGGTCTCACTAAATTTATTGGCTTTTTCTAGAAAATTCTTGAAAAACCTTATAACCCTGGTTTTGAACTCTATATCTAGTCACTTGCTTTCTTCCATTTCTTTCATTTGTGATCTGTTTCTTTGTCTCCACATTTTGGCTGCTTCCCCGAGTTGATAGAGTGGCTTTGTGTGCTAGGTGTCCTATAGGGTCCAGTGGCTCAGCCTCCCTGGCTACCTGAGGTAGTCACTCTTGGTGCACCCATTTTGTAGGCTGTGTGAACAGTCCTGTTGTAGTTTAGCCTTGATTATTGTTGGTATCACTGGGAGAAATTGACCTCCAGGCAAGTTGGCTGTGAGGATCAGCTGTGTCTACACTGGGAGAACTATATTGGAGAAACCGTTATGAGACAAGACTTTGAATGGGGCAAAGTCTCAGGACTGAGCAGTCAACCTTCGATTCCCATCAGCCATGTACTAACAGGGCCCTGTGTCTCAGTGTCCCATGGTAATTGCTGCAAGCACCTCTGTGAGAAAATTGCTCTTGAATTCTGCCCACTGCCAGACAGTCCAGTTTCTCCCCCTATGAGTCTGGGGAGAAACTGGAGTTCAGTGCAGTTGGGAGCTTTAGTCTCCATCCTGATTGAGAAAACCAGCTGCATACTCAGTTGCCCACCCTCTCTACATGTGTGCCTCGGTACCTCTGCCTTCCGCAGTTCCTCTGAGTCTCAGTGTGCTTTTCTTTTTCCTGACAGTCCAGTTTCACCCCATATGAGTCTGGGTCCCCAGAGTATCACCTGGAGTTGTAGTCTAGTGCAGTCAGGAGCTTTTGTCTCCCTCCCACTTGAGAAAGCCAGCTGCACACTCTATTGTCAGTTTTCTCTGTGCATGCGTCTCAGTACCTCTCCTCCTGTAGCTCCTCTGTCTCTCAGTGTGCTTTTCTCTTTCCATCTAGTTGTAGAATTTCCACTTAGCCAGCCTCCTTATGGTTCTAGATGATGTCCTTTTTGTCTTTCAGTTGTAGTTTTGAAATTGTTGTGTGAGGCAGCAGTTTAGGTGTTTACTTACTTATGCCACCATCTTGGTTTCTCTCCAAGTTTCCACTTTTTTTTGAGGACACCAGTTATGTTGGATGAGGGCCTCTCTCTACTTTAGTATAATCTTAACTTAATTACCTCTGCAACAATTAAGTTCATATGCTAAAGTATTGGGGGTTAGGATTCTAATAAATAAATTTGTAGGGACTACAATTCAACCCATAACTGTTGTCAAATTTGAATCAACTCTAATATATTTTTGGGTCCCCAAACAGAAAGCTCATATCACTGAGCACAGAAATCAATACTTATTGGAAAACTCTTCCCCCATACGCAGCAATTCCATTAGGCCCCCGGTGCTTTAAGAATGAATCTGTAGCCAAAGAGCAAACAAAACAGTTTAGAATCATCAGACTTGAAATGGTTCAGTAAAAACAAAGAGATGAAAAGATCATAGATAAAAAACAGAGATGATGAAGAAAACAAAATAATCTTTAGGATATTGTAATGAGTACCCCCTTTGAGAGAGAAGAAAAGTTTTCTTGTGTCTTAACAAGAAAAGGTTAAAACTAAGAAAGAAATATCAAGACCAAGAAATATCTCTTGGTGGTTAAAAATATAATAGAAAAGTAAATAACAAAATGTTTAGAATACAAACACTGGAAACTCCTCAGAAATTTGAATGTGAGGGTTTAGATGCAGAAAAGAGAAAATAAAATAACCAGAGTAAGATTTTTAAGAGGAGGGATGGTGGGAATGGTAATTTGGAATAAATAGAAGGATCATTGTAACTGAAAAGATGGAGTAAAGGATTAGGGTGCATGCCTACATTTAGATTTGTTGGTAGTACAATGAATTTCTATAAACAGTATTTATATGTTTTTTAAGTGAAGTAGCATAAATAAGAGCAGATTCTATGAAACCAGATAACCCTGACTCTGCCTCTTATTAGCTCTGTGAGCTTGTAATGAAGTTGCATCTCCTTTTGTGCCTCAGTTTATTTATCTGTAAAATACAACCAAAAGTACTTACCTCATGTAATAACTGAGTTTTGTAACCACACCATTTGGATCAGTGCCTAGCTTAGAGATGTTAAGATATACATATATTTAATATGTTTATAATAATACGTTAGCCCTATCTAATAAAAGAGTAATATGCAAATTAACCATCACTCTGCTATACCCACCAGCCACACCCACCAGCCAATTAGGAACGAGTATGCAAATTAACCAACTAAGATGGCTGCAGCCACTGAGCAAGCAGGAGGCTTGGGTTTCCCCAGCAATGGAGGATGCCTAGCTTTCTGCACGCCCAGGCCTCCACTCAAGGCTACAAAGTTTCAATTATAGAAGATAAATAAATCCCAGATCCCAGGGCCTCCTATTGGGTCGCCAGGGGGTGTGATCTGCCTGCAAACCACCACAGGCCCCTTGCCCAGGCCGCTCCATTACCCTAGGGAACCCCCACACTGATCCGGGACACATTTCAGGGCAAACAAGCTGGCCCCCACCCATGCAGCAGGCCTCTCTCCTATCTAATAAAAGAGTAATGTGCAAATTGACTGTCACTCAAACACACAAAATGGCTGCCCCAATGTGGACACAAGATGGCCACCACAAGATGGCCAGCAGGGAAGGGCAGTTGGGAGGGTCCAGACCTGCAAGGGAAGGGTAATTAGGGGTGACCAGGCCTGCAGGGGAGGGCAGGGCTGCATAGGAGGGCAGTTGGGGGTGACCATGTTTGCAGGGGAGGGCAGTTGGGAGTGACCAGATGGCTGGGGAGGGCAGTTCAGGCAATCAGGCCAGCAGGGGAGCAGTTAGGCATCAATTAGTCTGGCAGGGGAGTGATTAGGGGGTGATCAGGCTGGCAGGCAGAAGCAGTTAGGGGAAATCAGGCAGAGGCAGGCAGGTGAGCAATTGGGATCCAGGAGTCCTGGATTATGAGAGGGATGTCCGACTCCCCGTTTAGGCCCAATTCTACTGAGATTGGGCCTAAACGGGGAGTCGGACATCCCTCTCAGGGTCCTAGATTGGAGAGGGTACAGGCTGAACTGAGGGACACACACTCCCATGAAAGAATTTTGTGCACTGGGCCTCTAGTATTAACATAATACTTAATATCCTATGCAAACTGACCATCATAGCATCACAAAGATGGTAGCGCCCATAGCCATAAGATGGCAGCTCCCAGTCCCCTCAGCTCCGCCAGAGTCCTCCAGTCCTTTCATCCCTGCCAAGGGAGGAGGGGGGTGGCAGGCATGTGATGCAGCCAGACTCACCCTCAGGTTGGGCTGGCTACTCCTTCCACTGTGGCCGGAGTTTCACAGTACTTTCAGCCCAGCTGGGGGGGGAGGGTGGCGGGCACACAGTGTGGCTGAACCCACCCTCAGATCCCCACCCACCCAGGGCTGCCCCGAGGTGCAGGCAAGCCTCAGATGGTGGCTGCCCAGCAACCCAAGGCCGCCCAAGGCTCAGGTAAACAGGGCCAGCAGAGGCTTGCACTGCCAGCAGTGGCAGCAGTAAAAGTGTGATGGGGGCATCGCCTTCTCCTGATTACTGGTTTGCCTCCCGCCTCTGAGAACTCCCTGACTGTGAGAAGTAGCAGGCCAAGCTGAGGAACCCCTTCTCTAGTATATGAATTTTCATGCACCAGTAGTATACATACATATGCAAATGTCCAAGTGGAGGTCTCTTAAAAGGTATGATAATTGGATTCATCCAAGCTATTGCTGTGGTTGGTGCTGATGATGTTTGGTTTTCAGGTGCCCGTAGAGAAGGCCAAATTGGTAAGAAAGTTAAGTGTATTGACAAATGATGGAAGTGAAAGACTATGCATTTAAACTGAGTAGGGCGGAGAGTGAACCTACAGCAGGGTGCTTTTGTATAGGGAGAAGGCTGAGGGGCTAACAGGCTAGAGCAGTAGTTGGCAAACTGCGGCTTGAGAGTCACATGTGACTCGTGAGCCACTGTTTGCCACTCAATTGACTAATGAATTTGCTGACCATTGGGCTAGAGCAGCGGTTCTCAACCTGTGGGTCGCGACCCCTTTGGGGGTCGAACGACCCTTTCATAGGGGTCACCTAAGATCATCGGAAAATGCAGATATTTATATCACGATGCATAACAGTGGCAAAATTTCATGGTTGGGGGTCACCACCACATGAGGAACTGTATGCAAGGGTCGCGGCCTTAGGAAGGTTGAGAACCACTGGGCTACAGGATTAGTTGGGATTAATGAATAGGTGGAGAAATTAGTTGGAAAACATAAGTTTGTGGTCAGAAAAGAGATGTTGGCTCTAGTGATATTGGAGATAGAGATATTTGGGGTGCTCCAAGGTTAATGTGACTAAAGAAAAGTGATGGGGAAGGTATCTTCTGATCATGAAGAATTATCTTACTTAAAACTTTCCATGTACCTCAAGCCAAAGAATAAAGAAAACTTATTGGGTTAATTATACAGAGATAGTTCATGGAATGAACCCAAAGGCAGCCTGGCCCTAAGCCATGATATAAAAGTAATTGTAACACATTAATAATTCAGGTAATATTTTGTATCCTTTTTGCTTCTGCTCAATGTTTCTGCATCAATATTCTTTCTCTGCACACTAGATTTCTCTGCTTGGCACATACAAAACAAACGAAGCCACTTCACAGGTCCAGGGCTTAAACATTTTTTTTTTCTGTTCAGTTGATTAGCCTGAATCTAAATTCTTGGGAGAAAGAATCTGATTTGCACAGCTCTAGTCAAGTATTTTTCTGAACATAATCAACCGTGTTCATAGAATACCTTACATACTGCTAACACGACTTCCAGGCTCCATACTCCTGCACACAGGATAGATAATACCGTGGATATTATATAGTGCAAACTAATATAGTGCAAACTAATCCAGTCATTCATTCACTCATTTTTATAAGTGAGTATCTATTTAGTACCTAACGAGGGTTAAGTATTACCATAATCATTGAAGACAGAAGACCAGTAATGCAAACTGGTGAAGACTGCGAGCTTTGTGGGCAGACTTAGATTCAAATCATTGATTTACTATTCACTAGTTGTATGGCCTTGAACAAATCTTTTTTCTTTTTCCCCTAAGAATGGTTTTCTTTTTTTACAAATACACAAAAGCTCCTATTCCCTCTTATTTCTGATTTGTAAGAATTATATATTATAATAGAGGTGAAGTCCTTAAAATGGAATCAGCTATAGAAAGAACTCTTAAAATGGCAACATGCTAATAAATCAATGAGTCAAAATGCTTGAAGGTAATAGACCAGTAAGTGAACAGTGAAAAACTACTATAGATTTGTGCCCAGCAGGTCTTTGGGGACAGAGATGAGAGAGATTTGGGGGAAGAGAACTGGGAAAGATTCTATACTTGAGTAGAGTTTTGAAAGATGTGCTGGATAAACAAGAGAGAAAGAATATTCAAAGGGTCAGAGATAGGGAACCATAGCCTCATTAGGGCAACTATAATTGGTGGTGTATCACTGCAAAAATGGGTATATATGAGAGGCAGAAGAGAAGGCTGGCTAGAGAGAGAGAGATTGAGGATATTGTATATATTGAGCACATATTGGCTGATCACTTATGGCTGAATGATGTTTAATGCTATCATGATGAATTAGGACTATATGAGGGTCTTTGGCACAGGGACAGTAGAAGTTAAATTACTAAACATAAGATGGACGGAAGGGGTCTTCCTGGGAAAGGTGGGCATATAACGAGTTGCCCTTGTTATCTATTGCAAAAGGTCACACTGAACTAGGTAGAAAAGTCCTTGTTGCTGAACTCGGAGAGGTAAGCTGGTGAGAGCTCAGACTTTTAGAGATGCTTTGCCTTTTCCTGGGGCTAGTGATGAAAGGCAGTGTAGGTCAAGCAGCTCCATAATCCTAATGGTGGAGTTGGTGGTACAGAGATAAGGTGCTTCAACCAATGATAAACAGAAATGAAATCTCACACGTCATTCCATCTGCAGCCATTCTTTCTAACAAGGAGGGTATGCCCTGTCTGAGCAGGAAGAAACACTCATTGGGCAGTAAAGCTGGAGGTATTGGTGATGTCAGGATGCTCAGCAAGTTTTCTTAATGAAGCCACCTTCAACCATGAAAGCACCGAGCCTGGAATAGTTGCTACTCCATAAATTTTTGCTGAATGAATATTATCATTCAGTCAAGTCTTACAGGAATATTTCAAGGGGAAATACATGAAAAACTTTCAAAGGTTTCTTTTCTCATTCATAATAAAAGTTTCTTAATGACTAAAATTTATGCACAATAGAGACTTTACTATGGAAACCAGAAACAGGTGGAAGTTACTTTAGGTAATAAATATGATTGGGAGAAGATGTATAGAAATATGTTGTAGCACAGTTAGAGTGTACTATGTAAGAACTAAGTATTTAGAGGAAACCTAACTCCCATCCCACCCCAACTCCCATCCCAGTATCTCTGAAATTTGGTCTCAACTCAGAATGAGCTCTTTTTTTTTGTTTTTTACCTGATTGAACTCAGTCAAGACACATTCTACATAAGACTTTAAAGAGAAGAAACTTCCATTTCCGGTATCTCGGGGCACTTTGAATTTAATCTTAAAAGTGCTGATTACCAGTCCTTTGATTTTTCTCTGGAGCCCTAAAACCAACCTAAACATAGAGCGATGTTTGGAGTTATTTTTAGGAACTTTTATAAATGTATTAGAATTTGAAAGTGATGATTAGAGGTTTCAAAATTATTTTTATCTTAAGTCCTAAATTCTTATTTACAAAGTCGAGTTTAGTTTTGTCTCCAAAGAATTGTAATTTGGGGAAAATCATTTCTTTTTTAAAAAAATATATTTTATTGATTTTTTACAGAGAGAAAGAGAGAGGGATAGAGAGTTAGAAACATCGATGAGAGAGAGACATCGATCAGCCGCCTCCTACTGGGGATGTGCCCACAACTAAGGTACATGCCCTTGACTGGAATCAAACCCAGGACCCCTCAGTCCGCAGGCCGATGCTCTATTCACTGAGCCAAACTGGTTTCGGTGAAAATCATTTCTTATTCTCTCATATACAAAAGCTATTTTAAAAGAAGGAGTTAAAATGTTTCTTTTCATTTTTGATTCATACCAAATAGTCATGTCTTCTTCCTTTTCTCCCTTCTTTCCCTTAATGAGCCCTGGCTCCCTCAACACCATGTCTGGAGCAAGAGCCTTATATCATGTGATCTCCTTGTACAAGGCTTTCTTGTCAGTGGCTTCAGTGGAAGTCGGGTGTGCAGAGCAGTGATTTACCACCATGCAGCACTGAGTGATTTAATGTATTCATACATCTAAAGAGCAAGGCTGTCAAATGAATGGAAAAAAATACCAGGTTATAAGAATAGCTGGTTCCCTCAAGAATCACTGCTACTGTGGGAAGTTGTCTGGGGAGGTAAATGAATTGAGCTTTGCTTAGTCAGATGAACAGTTTGGGGAATTCAGGTAGGATGTCAATGTACTTGCTGCTGTGTTAGAACACTGTAGATAATACTATATCCTATACAGAGAGGACTGACTCACCATTCTTCATGTGAGAGTACAGAATTGAGCAAAGGAAATGTCAAGTGAGGGGGTAATGAAAAGAAACTAGCTTTGTTCTTTAGGAATTCTGAGGAAACAAAGCAAGGTTTTAAAATATAACCCCCCAGGAAATGATGGATTTGAATAGGAAAACATATGTTCTAACAACTCAAATATTTGCTTTATTTTTTTATTGAAAACATTCACTGAGCTTAAATGAGAGTTTATCTTTTTTAAACCAAATATTCTTGGACACAAGACAATCACTTATAGTTCTGTCTTAGACCTGGGGCAGCCTCTTTAATAAAACCAGTGACCTTTGGCTCTCTGAGAAAAATTCCACATTTGGCCTGAGGTAATGAACGCCTGTGGAGATCTTGGGCCACTCCAGGAAGCTGAGTCCTTTCCTTGCAGTGGGTCCAGGATTGCCCCTTTGTGTCTCTGAGTCACTGTCTCAGTTTTCTAACATTCTCTCCATATGCATGTGGTCAGTCAGTGCATCAACTGTGCCAGTCACCGGGTGCTTTGGGATGTACATTTCTGAGTCCAACTCTAGAGCTATGTGTTAGAAATCCTGGAAAGTAGAGATAAGGACCTACATATTACACACACCTGGCTGATTTTTAGGTAGTCTTGAACCACCCTTGTAGTAAATTGAGGGAAAACAGCACCACATTTGATGGGCACTTATATTCCTGTCACCTTTTCAGGTGCTATTTGTATATTAAGTTTTTAGGACATATATGATATAAGTCAGTCATTATTTCACAGGTAAAAATATGCCTCTGTTCTCTTTCCAAAGATCACCAAGGTGAAACCAAGGTGTATCTAGCTTGGCCTTGGAGCTGCTGTTCTTTTTCTTAAAACACTGATCTCTTCATCATCAAGGCTGCGCCGCATCCCTGGAACTTTCCCAAGTCACACTGCCATCTAGCTCTCTGCAATGAAGATAAATAGAAACTCGTCTTGGCTTTGTCAGCTCTTAAGTCAGAGCACCCCTTTGAGGGGCATCGCCAGGTGTCTCTTTCAACTCTTTTGTAGATAGTTTAAGCTGAAAACAAACCCAGGGTGTTTCTCCAATAGTGACTCACAGGTCCGCTGCTCTACCAACCCATCCGTGTGATTGCTCAGTGCCATTACAGCAAACAGTGCGGCGTTGCACTGACCTACTGACTCCCAGGGTGTTTCAGTTCATAAGATTTGATTCTCTGTTTCAGGTCTCAGGTGGCAAACCCTGTGGTGACCAGTGTTATTCTTGAGGTTCCATGTGGTTTACAGACTCAGGCACTGTCTCTTGACAAATGGTCTTTATTCATACAGCGTACTCACACAGTCAATTAAATGTGACATTTGAGGTCTGGCTTTTAAAATGTCGGATATCAACCTCTTGATCAGAACACAATTCCCTTTTATAAAAAAAAATATTTGGGATTAGACTTAAATGATTCTATTTTGACTTATAGTGTTGTTCTGAGAACTCCTGTCAGTCTGAAATGTTATTAGCAAGGAAATGAAAAAGGATTAAGGGAAGACATACATTAGGCTGCTGAGCTGTAAAGTATATTAAATATATCAACTACATGATGTGACAGGTCATGAACCTCTAACTTAGCCTTTCAAAAACCCTTTCTTTTTTTTTTTCTGTGTCCTTCCCATTGAATCCTAGGAGACCACAAAAATTGGTTAAAAGGGGGTTTCTAAATTATAAATATTGCTTAAATCCATCCTTTCCTCTCTAACCCCGCAGTCTTAGTGCAGACCTTCATATTTTCTTCCTACATATTTTTTTCTGTATCATTTAACTGGTCTTTAGGCTTGCCATCTTCAATATATCATATATGTTTCTAACACAACAACCTCACTTTCTTGAATCTTGGTGTGAAATCCTTTAATGATTTCCAGTGCCTATGCACCACTGCACCCCCTCTCACTCTAACACCATTGTCTCCAACTACTCTAACAGTCCCTGAACTGGTCATTATTAGCTTTGGACGGTGCTTGCCCTCACCGATGCCATGTGGCCTCTTGCACTTTGCTCTCCCACAGCACTAGGCCTTCTTCCAATGAATCTTTCCTACCATGCTCGATCTCATCACATTCCCTTTGCACATGCTGCTTCCTTGTCTAAAATGTGTTTCTCTTCCCACTAGTTAACTTTTCCTCCTTCTTAATTTTATAATCACTGGCTGATTAAGGGTGTTTCTGTCTGGAAATTAGCTCTACGCAGCCATTGCAACTTCTCAGTAGTCTCAGCAGTAGCAGAGTCAATCCTGTGTCAGCAGTATTGTGAATTCAGGACTTCTCTTCCGTTTCTGATTTCTGAGGTAGCCCTAAGATTTTGGTTTGGACAAAGAGCACTCACATTGAGTGCCCTATTATTATCTACAATTTAGATCCTGAGGAGTGCTCATCCTTACATCATTCATTCCCATTCTTATTGGAGAAAGGCTGAGTTGAATATATATTTGTGAAACAGTAAATATGCATAAATACTGAAATAGTTATGAAAGAGTGAATACATACCCCACACAAAACATGCATGCATACACAGAGTATTTCATTGTTTGGATAAAGCTGAGGATTCACCCTGCTGTGCCACATTAACAGAAAATATATTAATTTGTTAAAACCCCCTCTCCTCCTTTTCCTACATTTCCTTCTTCTAGTTATCTCTAATGTGCCAAACACTGTGATAAATGTTTTACCTACATTGTTTTATATAACAACATTCTGATTAGCCCTGCTTTACAAATAATATTGAACAGAGAGGGTTAAAGAATATACCTAAGGTAACACAGTGGTTACATTATAGACCCATATATAAACCCAGATTATGTAACACTTTAAAAGTGTTTTAATTAATTTTAGAGAGAGGGAGAGAGAGATAGAAACATCAATGAGAGAAAAACATGAATTGGCTGCCTCTTGCATACCCCCTACTGGGGATTGAGCCCATAACCTGGGCATGTGCCCTGACTGGAATTGAACTAGTGACCTCCAGTGACCTCTTGGTTCCTGGGTAATGCACAACCACTGAGCAACACTGGCCATGTAAGAAGCATTTTCTTAACCATAAGTCTCTTGCTCTTTGATGTGTGGTACCTGGACCACCAGCAGCAATATCAACTGGGGAGCCTGTTAGAAGTGCAGCATTTTAGTCTTACTCCAGACCTACTGAAACATAATCTCAAATATGCACTTTTAAGCCTGAAGAGTAGTGAAATATGCTATGCAACTTCTTAGTTTTACAAGATCAACTTTCTGTTTTCATTTTAGTCTCTGAAGAATTTTATCTCACTGTAATAGTCGTATATTTATTTACTTTCATATAAAGTGTAAGAAAAATAGACCTATTAAGTCCTCTTTGGACAATTGGATGGTTGTATTTTTAGTTATCGCATATATTATTTTAAATTTCCACTATATCATAATTCAATGTACATACCTAAAATAATACTTAATTTTTCATACAGAACTTCCTAGGAGGTAAATATCTGAGATATTTTGGGAGAGAGAATTTGGGAAAATCAATGATTATAAAATTGTTTTTAACTAAGATGTTTTGTATAAAAACAAAATTAAGCTGCAAGAATCCTTGTTTTGGCCTGAAGTGATCTTGTCATGAATAAAATACTATTGTTATTATTTTTTATATTATGGTTTGGTCAAGAGAGCAGTTTTACTAAGAAAAAGTACATAGGTGGCTAAGGCATGAGGTCAAGTATGAAAAGAGTAGGACACACTGAGTTCCTTCAATAAATTGTCACACTTCCCTGTACAGAAATGCTTGGCAGCCTAGCCTCATGAGGGTAGCTTTGAAAGGGAATAGCATTGTTCATAGTCTGGGGTGCTTTCTGGATAGCTAAATCTTAACTTTGGGATGAAAATTCTATCACTCAGGGCCTTTACTTGCCTCTGCTTATGTTTGCTTTTGCCCTAAGTCAGGTACTTCTGAAATTATGGTAATTCACCTGGACACTAAATGCGCATCATCTCTTCTGTGGTTGGGGACTGGAACCTAATCTTGAGGTTAGGAAGTTTGAGCAATGCCTAATTTTGGTTCTGCCATGCACTGCTATGTCACCTTGGGCTATTAGTAAACCTCTATAAACCTCAATTTCTACATAATAAAAAGGGATAACAATGAATATTTCTCAAGGTTGTTGTGAGGATAAATGAGGACAAACAGGAAATGCTTGGCATGATTTATATCATATAGTTAGTGCTTACAAGTCAAATTGCTTTACCACAGAACTTTTGTCTCCTATTTTGCTAATCATGACCAAAATAAATTTTTAAAAATATATTTTTATTGATTTCAGAGAGGAAGAAAGACAGAGAGAGAGTTAGAAACATCAATGATGAGAGAAAATCATTGATCAGTTGCCTCCTGCAAACCTGCACTGGGGATTGAGTCTGCAGCCCTTGACTGGAATTGAACCTGGGACCCTTCAGTCCATAGTTTGATACTCTATCCACTGAGCCAAACTCACTAGGGCTGAAAAAAATGATATGTGGATATTTAAAATAATATATGCAATAACTAAAAATACAACCTTCCAATTGTCCAAAGAGAACTTAATAGTTTTCGATGTGATTTGTTAATTATATACTTTATATATATGAAGTAAATTACATTGCAAACCACTTTTTGTTTTTTATATATACATATATTAGTATGTCTATTTATATATATCAATACACAATATGCTGGTTGGTACAAAAGTAGGTTTACAGTTGTTTTTATGGAAAACAATATAATACTTAATAATAATATAAGAATAAACTGTTTTGCACACTCACAACTGTAAATCTACTTTTGCCCATCCTGTATGTATTTATAATGAAGGCCTACAAAGTGCTTGACCTGTTGCACTGGAGAACCTCATGCTGGTGCAGCTTTGTACATGGACCCATTCTTTTGGATGGGAGGCAGACTAGGCCCATACAAAAGCATGGATTTTCAGGTGGACAGAGCCACTCCTCCACTTAAAACTTGATAAAGTTATGGGCTGTGTAGTTCTGGGCAGGTGACAAGAAAGATTTAATTCTGGAGATAGAGAACTTGTTTGAAAATGTTGCTAGGTGGTATAAAAAGCTGAATTAAAACCATATTTGAAATTTCAGCTCACTCTGATAGTGACAGGGTCAATGTTAGAAAATCAGGATGAGAACAGTAGGAAAGAATGGAAAGGAAATTTCTAGTAAGAGGGGATCTAAGTGAATACAGACCTACTAGTAGTTGAACCATAGCCTATGGTAGGCACTGATGTACTTTATGTTTCTGGCTCCTTGGAGGGCACTTTCCATGCACACAACCACAAACTTCAGAACTCCCTTGGGAACAGAGAGTCTACTAAACAATTACATGTATAGTGTATGTATATGTAATCTGTATTTATTGTCATTTGTTAAGTCTCTATGTGCCAGGCATGACAGACTTTATGTGTCTTTTTCTCATTCAATGTAAATACTATCATACCCAGTTTAGTTGAGGACATTGGAGTATAGAGAGGTTAATAGACTTACTAGGCAAAGGGGATTCAATCATAAAAAGATGAATTTGATTTTTCACTTGGTAAATAATTTAATAAGAGAAACAGGCAACTCAATAGGCAATAAAGATTCACTGTGGTGTGATCCGTTATTTGCTAAAGAATCATATACAAAGAAGGGGCCTCTAAGCAAGACTTAGGACAGGTTGGGTGGATGCCTTCCCAAGTATGTGATGTATAAGCTGCAACCTGGAGTCAATAGATGTCAGCCAGCTAGGGCAAGAAGTAGACCAGAGTAGAGGTCAAAGAGAGTATTGCTTTGTAGGAGGATAAAAGAAGTTTATAAAACTTACATAGGAATTTCAAGGTGAAAACAGTTATCCAAGGACTTATGAGCCATTGATAAGTTGAGTTATATACCAAAGATAACGAGGAAACACTGTAAGGTTTAACCATGGAGAATATGATTAAATTTGTCTTTTAGAAGGATCATCAGTCTGATGGTACTGGGGAGAATAGTAGAGGAAAAAGACTGGAGAGAAGACTAATTAGGATACTGTTTCAGGAATAGAGGTGAGAGAGGACGTGGAACTTGATAAATATTGATAGTGGAAAGAAATGAAAAAACTTGATATTTTAAAAATAGAAATACAGAACTAGAGTCTTAATCCTAGGGAGAGTAGAGTCTATTTATTGAGTATGTGATATGTGACCTGGGGAAAAGTTTTTGGGGTCAAGGTCCATCTCCACTATTTATCATTTATGTCACCTTGGTAGTCACTAAACTGTTATATAGCTCAGTTTCTTTGTTTGTAAAATGTGTTGTGGCAAGGGTGCCCTAAGCTAATGTGTGTAAAACACTTAGAATGGTGTGCAACAACAGTGATCCCTTAAAACATATTAGCTATCACTTTTTGTCTTACAATTTAGCCCTCTGACATAAAAGCTTTATTCACCAAGTTTGTATTCAGTGCCTACTATGTCCCAATGAGTCACTCATTCTTCGGACTTCAGTTTCCTCATCCACAAGATGACTGCTCTGGGTTACTTCCAGCTAAAATTTGACAGCACTAATATTCATTAACACTGAGAATGCCATGCTGATTAAGTTGCAGTAAAGGGAGAAGAGACTCATTTTGCTGACCAGGCCTCTGTGTGTCCTTTGTCAATTCTTTTCTGTGGAGAGAAGCAAGGGAGCAGGAACATAATTGATTTCACAAGTCTGAGTGATTCCCTATTAAACTGCAGAGCAGGAGGATTTACTCTAGAGCATTTAATGACTCAGCAAGATTGTGCCACAGGATAGCCGAGTTTACCTGGCTCACGGAAGTTTACTTTCTGAGAGGTTCTTATAGAACTCTAAACAAAGTGGTGCATGTGAAAGACAGAATGTGAGAAACATAAGCAGCCACTGCTTTGGTGCCAGAACCTCATTGGAAGAATAAAAGGCAGGTGTCTTGCTACTGGGGATCGTTAGTGCAGGTAAACAGGTAGGACTGGAGAACTTTTCAATGTTAACAGTGCTTACATGGATTTTCTGCCCCGTTGAATAATGTCGTCCACAGCTTCAGAGTATTAAACACTGTGTTTTTTGTTCTCCAGAGGATGAGGACAGCATGATTAAAAAGTCAAAACTTTACCCCCCAAAAATTAATATTAGCTCTTATGTATTGAGCACTTACTACAAATCACATTTAGTTGCTTCACATTTATATTTACTCAAAGCCCTGGTATCGGTCCTTCAAGTTAAAAGTCTCATACCTAATATCAGACAGGTAGATGATGTACCTCCAATGCACTACTATGCATTTTGTTGAAATTATCAATTTATTTAACTATTTTATTTTTGTTAACAATGAGAGTAACATATAATTATTTGGGAAAGAAAACAAAAAAAAATCTATAAAAAAGCAAATCTCTGATCATTCCAACACTTGATTTAATTATCGATAATATTTTTAAGGCATTTTCTTCTTGGTTACATGTTGTTTTTCTTAAAAATAATAACTATTGATATTTGATTGAGTTATAAAAAGCTACACATATTTAATGCCTAAAACGCCATTAGTTGGGGATAATATGTATCTGTGAACCCATCTATCATCACTGTCAGCACCACAAGCATATTCATCACCTCCAAAAATTCCCACCCACTAATTAATTAATTAATTAATTAATTAATTAATTAATACAAGAACACTTAACATAGATTTACCCTCTTAGAAGAATTTTAGGATACAGTACAGTTAGCTAAAGGCATTATGTTGTATAGTGGCTTCCTAGAACTACTTACCTTGCATAAGTGAAACTCTGTGCTCTTTGACAAGCACTTGCCCATTTCCTCCCCCTCAGTCCCTGGCAACCAGCATTCTATTCTTTGCTTCTATGAGTTTATTTTAGATTCTACACATAAATGACATAATATAGTATTTATCTTTCTGTGTCTAGCTTATTTCACTTACCATAATATTCTCTGGGTTTGCCTATGTTGTAGCAATTCTTTATGTACCGATGTTTGAAATGTTATAATTTTCTTTGATTTCTTTCATTATATTTAAGGGCATAAATCCTCCCTTTTTCTTTTTTAACTCTTTTTATTGGTTTTTAGAAAGAGAAGAAGGAAGAGGGCTAGAGAGATAAAAACATCTATGAGAGGGGAACATCATCATAGAATAGCTGCCTCTTGCATGCCTCTCACTGAGGATTTAGCCTGCAACTTGGCATGTGCCCTGGACCCTGACTGGGAATCAAACCAGCACCCTCTTGATTCCTGAGTCAGTGCTCAATTTCTGAGCCACACCAGCAGGGCAGAAATTTTCTCTTATAGAAAAAATTAATAAATATATCTATATTCTGCTATATATTTTTCTAGATATATCCTGAATTATTTCTCTCTTTTTTTTTTAAAGGAAGAGATTAGAAAAATCAGAATGAATTGGATGGGTGATATTTTTTTTAGAATAATGGTGTTCAGAAGTTATTTCTTTCTGCCTCAAACAATGGACAATATGAGAGTTCAGAAGCTGGTACCTGGCAGGAAACTGATGATGAAGATGAGGCAATGATAATATAGGAAGCTGTGGCCACCCGAGAAGTCTAGGAGAAGAAGCCAGGGTCAACTTGAGGGTCCAGGACAGAATTCCTCTTGTCTTAGAAATGTGACTTAAGACAATGGTCACTAATGGTCTTTAGGTGACTAGTAAATCTAAGACTGTACCTAAAGAAAACTCAAGAAGGACAAGAAGCACATAAGGATTAGTGACAAAGAAGAGAGATGCTGAAGCTTTTGCAAATGAATGTAGGATGACCCCCAGTCCCTCAAAAAAAAAAAAAAAGAAGACTGGTTTTCTTAAGTAGTTGAGTAGTCACAGAGATATGTCTTTCTCCCTTTGTTACATTAATGCACACACACGCTAATGCAGATCCCAAAATAGACAGAAGTTAGGAGTAACTCATAGAATGCTCACAGGGCTTGAAGCAGAAATCTTCATTCATTAAAATCAAGGACTTACGAGGAACACCATTGTCAGAATAATTTTTGAGGTTATTTTCATTAGCAGCCAACATGGTCAATTCACATTAAGCAGTTGTGCTTCAAGATCAGGGCACTGCTAAAATTTAACTTGGTTGCTGGGAATAATGCAAAATGGCATAGCTGCTGCGAAAAATAGTATGACAATTAAGTAAAAATTAAATATAGAACTACCATAGGATCCGAAAATTTCACTTGTGTTTATATATACACAAAGTAAGTGAAAGCAGATACTCAGGTATTTGTATACTGATGGTCATAGCAGAATTACCCAAAATAGCCAAAAGGTGGAAGCAACCTAAACACAATGAGTGAATTAACAAAAATTATACATATACACAATAAAATATGATTCAGCCTTACAGAGGAAATTCTGACACATGCTACAACATAGATAACACTTAAGGACAACTGGCTGAGTGAAGTAAGCCAGTCACAAAAAGACAAATATTGTATGATTCCACTTAAATTAGTTATCTACAGTAGTAAAATTCAGAGTCAGAAAGTAGAATGGCAGTTGCCAGGCACTAGGGACAGGGGGAGATGGAGAGTGGTCTTTAATGGACACAGAGTTTCAGTTTGGGAACACGTAAAGTTCTGGAGATGGATGGTGGTGATGGTTGAACAAAAAATGTGAATGTATTTAATGCTGCAGATCTATTCACTTAAAGAATGGCTACAGTGGTAAATTTTGTTATGTATGTTTTCCCACTGTAAAAAAGTAGATATACGTATCATAAACTCGAATCATACATACATTGAAAATAATGTTTAGGTTAGTAAAATAATACTACCTGTTCAATTAATAATGCAAAATTTGAAATTATTGGTTTTATAGTTTTTGTTTGTTTAAAGAATTTATAATTTTAGAATAGCTATTCATATATAAAGTTTATGACTTCACGTAGGCTATATGTTGATATAACAAAAGAGTTACAGGTTTGTATAACAAAATAAGTTAAAAATGTAATTGGTTATTTGTAAGAAAAAGTAAATTTGGAGTCTAAAAATTTGTTAAAGAAGAAACACTATTTTATTGTTGCTATCATATAATATTATATGTTATTTTAAGACTATTTTTACAGTTTTCCAGGTTTACAACAAAATTGAGTAGATCTTTGTTAATTATTCACTATTTTATTAATGTACATCATTAACCAAAGAAGATCTGAGACTATAAAAATATTAAACATTTATTTGGGGTCTTAAAGAATTTAAATCCAGGAAACAAAGATTTAGGTAGCAACTCAAGCTGTGCTCTGGAGAGAACAAACAAAGATAGCTTTATAAAGGCAAAACCCACAAAATGAAATTCTTTCATACAAATGAAGGATTGCTAACTAGGTTACAGGGATTGGTTAGTTCCAATATACAAACAAGGGTGGTGGTGAAAATAATAAGGAAGTGAAGTTCATATGTGTTTCTGTAGCCACTAGAAGCCCGGTGCACAAAATTCATGCATGGGGGCAGGTAGTCTCTCAGCCCAGGCTGCATCCTTTCACAATCTGGAACCTCTCAGTGGATGTCTGACTGCTGGACATCTCTCTCATAATCCAGGACTGCTGGCTCCTAACCGCTTGCTTGCTTGCCTGCCTGATCACCCCTAACCACTTCTGCCTTGGCCCCCACCTCTGTGGCTTCATCAGGAAGGACATTGGAATGATGTCTGAAGGTCATTTAGCTGTCCAGTCTAATTAGCATATTATGCTTTTATTATTATAGATTGTTGTTCTAGAATGTTTATGGAAGGGGCTGGAGCTGAATTTAGCAACAGGTTAGTGACTTCATGGCAGCTCTGAGAATTAGGGCAGAAGATGTGCATAATCTCCACTTCTCTAGTAGCCTCCTAACTTTATTTCACATGACTCTCTTAGCAATGCTTTTTCCATTATATATTTTTTTCATTATCAATATGTAGTTCATAAATGATGATGTGTGGGGTCATCTTAATTATGTTCTTTATCTCCCAAATTACATTTAGGAGTTTAAATTGAAATGATGATATTTTGGATATAATACTCTTGTGATTATATGTTTACCTGGGAAAGTTCTAATTTAACTGAATCAGCAAGACCCCACTCACACTGAGTAAGCCCTCATTGCCCTCATGGTTGTCCATAAGAAGTTGTCTGACCTCTGGAGAAACTATCTTGCACAATGTCCTAGGCACAGTGCTTGTGACTGATTTGGCTACTGCAGATTGCACCTAGAATTCTGATTGAAGTAAAGTATATTTGCTCCCCTAATTATTTTCACTCTTGCAACCTGACCACAAAGTATAAGATGGAGTAAACTTATCCAAGTGTGTGGGTCACTATGAACACTAAAAAGTTTGAGCAAAACCCTGCTGTTAGCCAAGAAGAAGTGATTGGAGCATTATTTTATAAGTGATTTTTTTTTAGATAGGTTAATAAAAATATTGCACTTTTCTTTGACCGCTTTACTTTTACTGATGACATCGAGTAAGCCCTGCAGTCCAGAAATTACTCAAAAAATGTGTAAAAACCAATGATTTTCAATTAGGATGGTGCAGATGAGAATTTTAAATGTAAAAGAAAAACTAAGTATTGGTTCTTTAAAAAAGTTAATAAATAGTTAATGTTTCAAATGTGACTATTCTTCACTGTAATTCTTACCCAGTGTATCTGATTCAGATCAATCTGTATTTTGGGCAAGTTTGTTACGCTGCGATCAATAGCTATAGCCATTTAGTTTCAAAACCGAATAAATATTGACCTTCAACTATTCAATAATTGAAATATAAAATCAGGCTTCTCATAAGGCCATTTAGGTGATCAGTAGGCTTCACATTTACAATTCAAAATAAAATAACTTTAAATCCTTAATATATCTCTGAATGCTTCAAGTCAAATATTCATTTCTTCTAGTTATTTTTGCAGCTGCTAACACTACAGTTATTAATCACAGGAAGAAGACAAAGAGAAGATAAACCTTTAAAACTATATTGTCACTTTGGTCAGGACACTAATACTCTGTAGTAACACATATATAGTTATACAAATTGAGGCCAACAACAAAAAGGAATATTATGAAAAGCATCAGCTTAGCAGTTAGAGGTCATAAGCTTTCTACCATTATATATCAGCAAGACTTTGGTAATGTCACCTACTCTTTCTGAGTCTACATTTTATCATCTATAAAGTAATATTTATCAGTATTAGTAGAAGCACCTATTAAATTTTCAAAAATTTTAGTAAATAGCAACTATTTAACTATTTATCATGTACCCTTCATTATGGGGGTACATTGGATCTATTAACTCATTTAACTTTCACAACACCTTTTCAACTTAAATCCTTTGAAAAAATTAAAGCTTAGGTTTTAAGATTCTCATATATCTTTAAATGATATATGGTTAAGGTTGCCACATAAAATACAGGATGCTTAGTTAAGTTTTAATTTCATATAAACAATGACTAATTTTGGTATGCTTTGCCTCAAATATTGCATGCAACACACACTAAAAAAAATTTTGCTGAAAAATATTCATTATCTGAAATTCAAATTGAACTAGGTGCCCTATATTTTTATTTGCTGAATCCAGGAAATAAATGCTGATGAATCACTTTTCAGGCAATCTAGAATAAAAGAAAGATGTTTAGTCTCAAAAGCTAATTTCAATTGAACAAGATTGAAGTTATAAGGCTAATGATTGCTAAGAGTCATTAGAGAAATTCCTTTTTTTAAAAAAATAATTTTAGAGAAAAAGGGAGGAAATGGGAGAGGAGAGAAAAACATTGATTTTTCATTCCACTTATGTATTCATTGGTTGATTCTTGTATGTTTCTGGCTAGGGTTCAAACCTGAAACCTTGGTGTATCAGGATAATGCCCTAACCAACTATTCTGAATATCCTGTCAGGGCCTAGAGATTCCTTTCTAGTCAAATGAATCAGATGTCTATGTATTGCTTCAAACCACATTTCTAATTTTATTTTACTAACAGCAAAAGTAAGTTTTTCCTTCAAAATTATCATTATGCACATATCTCTCCAATATCCCCAAAGCCATTTATTGAATGGACTACCTTTACTCCATTGTATGTTTTTGCCTCTTTTGTGAAATATTGACTATAAAAGCGTGGGCTTATTTCTGGGCTCTCTGTTCTGTTCCATTGATCTGTAAGTCTGTTTTTATGTCAGTACTAGGCTGTTTTCATTACCATGGCCTTATACTAACTACAGTTTGATATCAAGTACTGTGATTCCTCCAACTTTGTTCTTCTCAACATTGCTATGGCTATTCGAGGTCTTTCGTAGTTCCATATAAACTTCTTGATGTATTTGTTTTAGTTCTGTGAAATATGCCATTGGTATTTTGATAGGAATTGCTTTGAATCTATAGAATGCTTTGGGTAGTATGGCATTTTAATGATGTTAATTTTTACAGTCCTTGAATACAATATATACTTCTATTTATTTGTATCTTCTTAAATTTCTTTCTTTAGTGTCTTATAATTTTCTAAGTATAGATCTTTTACGTCCTTGGTTAAATTTATTCCTAAGTATTTTATTATTTTTAAAGCACAATTTTAAAGCAATTGTGAATGGGATTATTTTCTTAATTTTCTTTCTGATATTTCATTATTGGTATATAAAATGCAACAGATTTCTAGATATTTATTTTGTAACCTGCTACATTACTGAATTCATTAATCAGTTTTATTACTTTTTTGGGGGAATCTTTAGAGCTGTCTATATACAGTATCATGTCATCTGCAAATAATGACAGTTTTACTTATTCCTTTCCAGTATTGATGCCTTTTATTTCTTCTTCTTCTTGTAGTCTGATTGCTATAACTAGGACTCAAAAATATGAAATGAGACTAACTTTTTATACCATACACAAGAATAAACTCAAAATGGATTAAAGACTTAAATATTACTAGTAGACTAAAAACTCATGAAAATCCTAAAAGAAAACATAGGCAGTAAAATCTCAGACATTTCTCATAGCAGTATTTTTTTCTGATATATCACTCCAGGCAAGAAAAACAAAAGAAAAAAAAAATAGGACTACATCAAAAAAGTTTTTGCAAAGCAAAAGAAACCATTAACAAAATGAAAAGACAACACACAATGGAAGAACCTATTACTAGTGATATATCTGATAAGGGCTTAATATCCAAAATGTATAAAGAACTTAATAAAACTCAACACAATAAAGCAAACATTCCAATTACAAAAAGAGGCAGCTCTAGGTGGTTTGGCTCAGTGGATAGAGCAGTGGCCGGATGAATGATCCTAGGTTCGATTCCAGTCAAGGCACATGCCTGGGTTGCCTTCTTGATCCCCAGTAGGGAGCATGCAGGAGGGGGATGATCAATGATTTTCTTTCATCATTGATGTTTCTATCTTTTTCTCTCTCTCCCTTCCTCTCTGAAATCAATAAAAATACCTTTTTTTAAAAAATACAAAAGAGGCAAAGTACTTGAATAGACACTTCTCCAAAGAGAACATACAGTTGGCCAATAGACATCTGAAAAGATGCTCAATGTCACTAATAATCAAAGAAATACAAATTAAAACCACAATATCATTTCAATCTGTCAGAATCAATAAACAAGTGTTGGTGAAGATGTGGGGAAAAGGGAATGCTTGTGGAAAACAATATAGAGTTACCTCAGAAAATTAAAATGGAATTGTCTTACAATCCACCAATTACACTTCTGTAAATATATCTGAAGAAAATGGAAACACTAATTCAAAAGTATATATATATACCCCTGTTAATTGCAGCATTATTTTTCAATAGCCAAGATTTGGAAGCAGCCAAAGTGCCCATCAGTAGATGAATGGATAAAAAACAACAACAAAACAAAACGAAACAAAACAAAAAAACCCCGGGTACATTTACACAATGGAAAACTACTGGGCATTAAAAAGAAGGAACTCTTACCCTTTGCAAGAGCATAGATGGATCTGGAGAACATTAGGCTAAGTGAAATAAGCCAGCCAGAGAAAGATAAGTACCATATGATATCCCTAATATGTGGAATCTATTGAACAAAATGAGCTATCAAGCACAATAGAGACAAACCTATAGACAGAAAGCAGGCTGACAGCTGTCGAGGCTGGGGGAGGCGGTTGTTGGGTGGCTGGGTGGGGGAGAGGAGTTGAAGGGATTGAGAAAAAAAAGAAGAAATAGATTTAAAAAACTCATAGATGTGGACAACAGTGGAGGGTTGCCTAGGGGAAGGAGTGGGGAGGTGTGGGAGGAAGTGAAGAGAGCATGAGGGGAAAATGGTGATGGACAGAAACTTGACTTCAGTGATGACCACACAGCACAGTGTTCAGGTGATGTGTTTTGTGGAATTGTGCACCTGAAACCTGTGTAATTTTGTTCACCAGTATCACCCCACAAAACTCAATAAAAAGGAAAACAAACACAACCATCATTATGACTCTCAGACATTTTCTTCTCTTCTTCTAGTATAAACACAGGGCAAACTTACTTTAAATGCTTCACAGATGGTCATTTTTCTTTTGTTATGAATAAAATTGGATGTATAATATATCAGATAGTGCCTCAATAAACTTCATGTCTTTTAAGCTATGGACTTGCCTCTTATCTTTTCCCCTAGAATATCTTTCTAGGTAAAGTAGGTTCCCTTTTCCAAGTACAGTGTATTCTTTTCTTAAATTTCCCAGCAGTTTAATAATTTTATAGTTTTTTTATAAGAAAAAAATGCCCTATCATGAGTAAAAATATTTAAAATTTTCAAGAATTCTTTTTTAAAATCTTATTTTAAATTATTTACCTTAAACTAATGACAGTTTAGGTATTTAAGATCCAACATTTTATTAAGCCTAGTGAAATATAGCAGGAATTTTTAGAAGGTCTTGAGTTTTCAGAAAATGCTTATATTGATTTGATAATTAATGACAGAATTTTATCAAGTATCCAATACCCAATTCACAGAAACAGGAAGATTAGTCATTATCAGGACAAATATTGCTGTTTACATTGCCTCCAAAATTCTTAGTATTCAGGGCAACTGGGTTCTGGATACTGCAGGGTTCCTGGCTCAGATCAGCTCTGTGACTCTTTAAACTCTCATCACATTAACACATCTACTCATTTTTAAAATGTTTGATAAGGACATATTATGTGCTGAATGGTGAATATGCAGTAACGAGAGGCTTATTGGTGGTTCCTCTTGTTGTGAAATCTCAAAATGTTCGAGAGTTTTAGAAATGCTAAGAGAACCAAAAGTTCATCACTGAGCTGAGTGGTGAGGATCTAAGGGAGACAGGGAAAAGCAGATACAATACACGACTTCATCTTGCGCTTGTAGAAAACAAACATTCCAGGAGTTATATGCATGCAGACCAGACAACGTCACTCCCACAGGTCTAGAACCTGAGGATCCTTCTGGTTCTTGGATATATGCTCAATTTTTTACTTCATCTTATTGTTAGTATCTGGAATGATTAATGTGTGTGTGGAAGGTGATTATAACACAGACAAACTGTGGAAAGTTGCATGGGCAATTTTCAATCAACAAAATGGTGAGCTGTAGAGGGACATTTTGTTTGCTGTAGGATTTTTGAAAATTTACTAAATTTTTCTGTTCTCATTCCACTCACTTGTATATGAGAGGTTCGGTTGCCTCTGTTTGTAGCCAGGGACACTTAGAGCTCCAAGGTAATCTATCTCTAGATTTTTGGCAGTATTTCCTGCATAAAACCCATCTCAAAATCATCCCTAAAAATGAGGGCGATAGATATACACAGGCAGTAAGTTTATGTCTTTTCCCTACCCCACTCTACTTTGGAGAATTCCAAGAAGCATTGTAATAAAAAGAAAATCTGTTTAGTATTACCTGATCAGGTATTTCCCAAATTTATTTGACCAATGAGTCTTTTTCTTTTCCATTTAAAACAACTCCTGTCAAAATTAAAAAGACTTGGCTTTCCACAGATCTCAATTTGGGATCTCCACTGATAAGAAAGGACAGACATTAACTGAGTACCTGTTATATGATGGTAGACACCAAATGACAGCAGTGACTCCTGCCCTCATCAATTTATAATTATCAGTGGGGGATTAACTGATGCATTTTCAATTACAATTTTGACAAAATCTCAATGCAATAAGCTTTCTCATACTATACAGTGCTGGGGAAAAGTAGGTTCACAGTCGTTAACATGGAAAATAATAGCAATAATTCACAAATAATAATACAAAATAAATTGTGTTTTGCATACTCATAACTGTAAACTTATTTTTGCCCAGGACTATATATGTGTGGACATATATAAATACAGGTGTGTTTGAACCAACCAATATGGGTGTATGCCTTTACGTGTGATCTGATTTAACCCTCATGGTATCATTAAAAAGTAGATTTTATTATCCTTGCTCACTGATCATGGTGGGGGTGGAGGGATTCTTTAGACTCAGCTAAATATTCAGACTCACCGGACTATCATGGATCACACCTGACAGTAGGATGCTCAGAAGTGTATGCAGAATAGGCAGATGCCAGTAGGGAAGTGCCACACATTTCCCCACATAGGAGACTAGGCGGCACTCTGGCAGACAGCTCACATATTAGGGGATAAGATTCACCAGATGATGAAAAATGGGTCTGATTGGAAGCCTCATGATCTACAGAAGTCAATAGGCCCTGGGCAACTCCACAAGCATAGTTCCCAGGGTTCTTGTGAGGAAGACACTAGCTGCAAGAGTCTTTACATTTAGGGAATTTCAAACCTCTGACTTCTCCCATAAAGTAGTCACAGCATGTTTATAGTTTCTTCCTGTCCAGTGCAATTTACCAGGCAGGATTCATTTGGCTAAAACTAACCAAAGTCCACATGTCCATGCAATAGGGAAAAGGGTTTTTCAAACTCTTTACCTACAGGTGCAAGGTGATTAATTCCATCTCAGGGAATTAGGAAGCGGTCAGTTATGGAGGTCTGAACCCAAGACTGTTTATTTCTGAAAGTAAATCTTTTTAACTCTTCCCAGTGTCTTCCATTGGAGAAGTACTTCTCTAAGAAAGACAACAAAAAATAAAAGTAGGCTGGAGATGGAACCATTAGCCATGAAAAAGATGGGATAATATCTCTTCTGAAACTGCAGGGAAGGAGGAGATGAGAAATTAATTTTTAGATAATTAAGAATTGACAATGTTATTTTCAAGATTTATGAGTTTCAGAGTGACAGGCATCAAAACGACCTAGGATCAGTTTTATTGATAGGTGGAATAATCCTTTAATGCAATGCATTTATTTCTAATTAACTTTAGTGAAAGTTAGTTTCCTCATTAGAGGAATAAGTGGCACTAACTTAAAATTAGAAGTTATAAACCTTATTACATAAACAGTAGTTCAGCAGTTCCAATTGTCTAGTTTCTTTTCTATGTGAATGGATACTGCAATCTCTTCACCTTACTAGTTGTACATATTTGGTAATAAACTATCCACAACAGGCATTCTTTAAATATTCAGTATAATTTACAAGGTCATTAGCTCCAATAAAATATTTGAGCTAACTCAATTCATTTGGTTTAGAGCCAAGGAGAAAGGAAGTATGTAAACAAAATGTTCCTTTAAAAAGTGGTAATATCATGTAGCCATTTCGAGTTAGTGAAGTGGGATCTGTCGTTTAGAAAAACAAGAATCTATTTTGTCAGATTTGGTATTTTTCTGGGCACTGAGATGGAACTTACTCCACGGAGTACTATTATGACTGCTAGTGATTTGCCCAAAGTGTTCTTGCTTTTTCCTGAATATAGTGATATACAATTGAGGAAATTAAATGTATCTAGTGGTTTTATGGGAAACAGAGGTGTTTAAAAATGCTGAAATGTGTGTATTCAAACATGGCTTGGTTTAGAATGAAACTGCAGCAATTTTCAAAATGCAATTTTTACTTTATTAAAATGCAAATAAACAAGGTCTTTTCCCCCTTCCATCTTTCCAGACATTCCAGCTTAGTTATAAAATATATTTGCAATACATTAGATCTTGTTATTGTCCAAGACATGATATTTTTACTAAAATGTATTAATAAGTTACAAAAATATCACCTTCCTTTTTTTTGTGTGTGTGCAGGAAGAAACTGATCAGATAATGTTTAAAGACCAATTTTAAAATTATGAATGAATAAAGGAGAACCTAGAAGAAATATTAACCACTGGTAAGTGAGAGAGATGTGAAGCCTCCGAAATCTAAGAAATTGGCTTTCCCTGGGAAGTGATGACACTCCCGTCTGCTGGGTTTGGCTTCCAGGTGGTTTCCTTCTGCATCTCAACTTCCCCGCAAACAAGTGGAGACAAGGAAATCCTCTGCTGATTCTACAACATCATGTAAGCCAATAAAATTAATTTTTATTCCCAGGCTAGTCATTTTAAATTCTCCATATTCTGTTTATATCTAGATGGTGGTGTTCAGTCCTTTGCGGGTGCTTTATTCTTGTTTCAAGAAGGCTAGAAACCCTGAACGAGGTGTAAGAAAACTGTGATTGAGGGCGTGCTAGTTCTCTGAGTGTAGGGCTTCACTCATCCTTCCTCCATCCCTCCCACTGCTCTCTGCATGAGTTCCAAGTTGACACAGGGATGGTACCCTATTGCCAGCTGTGGCAACATTCCCATTTTACTACTTGGTTACATTTAAAAAAAATTGCTACCAGATTTTAAAACTGTGATTTACTGGAATAATTTCCAAAGTGGTTATTCAACAGCCTAATGGAGGAACCTTCCAAAATATAACCCCTCCTGTTGCCATACCCTTTATCAGGAGGAATCATAAGTAGATGGTCCAGAGCATGGCGTAAACATTTTCTGGACTCATCTATTGGTGCACATGGCATCCACCTCAGATGGGCATTTTGGTGTCTCTCTTACTCTCTCCCTCTCTCTCCCTTCCTCTCCATGTTTTGTGTGTGTATGTGTGTGTGTGTGTGTGTGTGTGTGTTTCTGTAATTTCCACCACTATACCCGCCTAAGTCTGGTATACCACAATACCAGACTGCATTGTTTAAGGCAATGGTTGGCAAACTCCTTAGTCAACAGGCCAAATATCAACAATACAATGATTGAGATTTCTTTTGAGAGCCAAAAACCGACTTCTGTGCATGGGCCAGGAAGTTTTAGTTGCACTGTATATGCGCGCCTGCACGTGAAATTTTGTGGAAGAGCCACCCTCAAGGGGCCAAAGAGCCGCATGTGGCTCTCAAGCCGCAGTTTGCCGACCACTGGTTTAAGGGAAAGGGAAGATTCTTCTGTTTTTCTGTGTTGTTGATGCCAAAGAGGCAATAGATCATCCTGAATCTACATCTTTCACTTTTTCCAGAGGGAAATAGCTACAAAAACAACAAATATTTTATATTGCGACTTTTGACTGCCTCACTTAGCTATTTTGTACCCATTATAAAGCAAATTGGGTCTTTCTTATTTGTCATACCAAAGCCTTGCTCTTAGGAAGAAGTGGGAATAAAACCTTGCCTTGGCAAATGTCAAAATAATCCATTGTATCATTTATCTATTACTTACAACAAACTACCTCAAATCTTAAAGGCACAAAACCATCACTGTCTTCTTATGTTCACAGGTCCTGTGAGTCAAAAGTTTAGAAATAACACAGTTTGCATAGTTTGTCTCCATAGTGTTCAGGGCACAGCTAGGAAGACCCAGAGGGCTGTGAGAGACTTGAAAGATGGGGGGCTGGTATCATCTGGGGACAGCTTCACTGGCATCTCTGGATGAGGCTCCTGAGGGCTTTGGGTTTCTTACTGGCATGGAGACCTCAAGGTAGTCAGACATGGGGCTTCAAAAGTGAGTATCCCAGTTAGACAAGGCAGAATCTGCATGTTTTATATGGACTATCCTCATAAGCCATTTGGTATTACATATATCACATCTCTAATTTTATCAGTCACAATTCCACCCAGATTTAAGGGTAAGAAGCATATCTCTTAATGGGTGGAGTGTAGAAAAATTTGAGTCCATGTTTAAAAATTATTATACTCCTATTTTTAAGGTCATATTTATTCCTTTTGGTTTGTTCGTTTTTGTTCAGATCAGCCAACCTCTTCCTAGTAACCAGGCAAGGAATGAATCCTACCTAATAAAGAGGGAATATGCTAATTGGCCATCATGTCCTCATAAAGATGGTGGTGCCCACAACCAATAAGGAGATAATATGTTAATTGCTGCTATGCCTTCAAAGATAGTGGCACCTACAGCCACAAGATGGCAGCACCCAGTCCCCTCAGCCCCACGGGGACAGCAGGCACATGGCACAGCTGGGCCTGCCCCAGGCAGGTCTGGCCACTCCATACACCTGTCTCCGGAGTCCCCCAGACCCCTAACCCCCCCCACCCCCCCCTGGGGCCACCCAGAGCCATCCTGAAGAACAGCAAGCCTCAGATGGTGGCTGCCCAGCCTTCCAGGGCTGGCCTGAAGTGCAGGCAAGCCTCGGATGTCTGTTGCCCAGCTGCCCAGGATTGGCTGAGTATCAGGTAACCAGGGCCAGCTGAGGCTTGCCTGCAGAGGTGTGATGGGGCTTGCCTTCCCCTGATTGCCAGGTTGCCTCCTGTCCCTGAGGGCTCCTAGACTGTGAGAGGGGTCCTCTAGTATATAAGTAAAAAAATACCCCCTTTAAATTATGTTCAAAATCACCTATTCTCTCAACTTACATCCAAACTTATTTTGGGCCACCTTTGGTACCTGGAATTTATCTTCCTCCGTACAACTTGAAGTATTAAAGGGGAGAGTATCATTAAACAGCAGCTTGGGAAACTTTCTTCCTGGGAGCTGCTTGTCTGCCCACTTGTCAGTCACAATCTCTCTCCTAAGGACCCGAGAGACATGCTAACTTGATGCAATCCTATCACGGAGGGTCTTGCTCTAGCACCTTGGCATTTTTAAAATGGGAACTTTATTGAATTAATCTGAATAAGACATACAAATACATGTGAAATTCCTTTGTAAACTATGAGAAATATTGAGAACCTAAGTTATTATGAATGGCTGCAGGTATTTTGCATAGTGTGTTCCTATGACACTTGGGAGAAAATCACTTTGCCCACTTTTGTAGACTGAGCAGTGATTGATATTCTGCACATTGTAACTAATATTGATTTAGTAATTTGATGACTATAAAGGATGACAAACACTATAATATTACCTTTTTTGTTTATACTAACATTTTAGATTAATTCAATAAAAATATGTGATTATGGACTCATAAAATTTGGAAATAATATGTTATTTCCACATGGAATTGTATTTAGTAAAGCAGCAAGAGGAAATTTTAATTAGACTATGCCAGGTAACTATTGTGAGTCATGAAATATCACTAATATATAAAGTGACTACATTTTTCAAAATAAAAAACAGGAAGCATTTGCCGACACTGAAATATAATATTTAACATGGCGATTAATATGGAACATTTGGGTTGCATGATCTATATAGCTAAGTAGAAGCATCACATAATGCTTAAATATATTTTCAGGCATAATTCAGGCTAAGCTAAATTTAATGTGAAGCTGTATTGATCTTGAATCTAGGTAATGATTAATAATAATACTTAACTATATTCAGCAGATTTTTAATGTCACTTCAAAATTATTTCAGTACAATTCTATTAGTTTCTATTATCTTGGAAGGTAAATGGCAAAAATAATTATGCTTGGCTATAAGTGATAGACATACAGAGATGAGCTATAAATCTATTTTCTTTTTTATTTTAACATAAATGAGAAATTTGGAGAAAAGATACACAAAGTTTTTGTCTGTTTCAAGTCTAAAATCACTTTTAAAATACGTCCTTTTTTATTATTAATTTTTTATACATATCTCCCCATTGCCCGCCCCCCCTCCCTCCCAGGCATACCCCAACCCCCCAGTGTCTATGTTCATTGGTTATGATTATATGCATAGATACAAGTCCTTTGATTGATCTCTTATCTACCTCACCTAACTAATCTTCCTGCTGTAATTTTAGTCTGTTTGAAGCTTTACTGTCTCTGTATCTATCCTTTTGTTCATCAGTTTATAATGTTCTTTATTATCCCCCAAGGAGTGCGATCATGTGATGCTTCTCCTTCATTGACTGGCTTATTTCACTAAGCCAGGTTGGAACTGGAGAGCCTTATGCTTAGTAAAATACTTCCTTTTAAAAAATCTAATATTTTTACTGTCTGACTACATCGTTTGAAGGAGGCGGGTAATGCTTAATCCTGTTTCTCCATCATCATTATATACAATGCATTACTGTATTTTTTATGTTTTTATATGTTGAAAAATATCTATGAAATTTAGGCAGGATAAAATAGAATTATCTGATGTATTTTCCCTTGGCTTGTCTCTTGGTTGTAGGTAGAAGATTCTTGGGCCACCTGAACAGATTACCAATTGGATTGAGTGTTAAGTTGGCCATTTATCCTGTGCTGGATAAGAGTCCATTAAGACAGAAACATGGGGTAGGATTGATTGGCACTTATTTCACAGAGTTGCTGATTTCTTGCTTAGGTTCAAAATGTCAACCATAGGGCAAAGTTACCTGTGGGTCAAGAAAAAGAAGAAAATGCTTAAAACACTATACTATAAACAGGGTGGCTTCTCCCATAATGCATTCACTTCTAAGATTTGTGAGTTGCAGAATGTTATGAACTTCATAATATATTCTTATGAGGGCAGAAGTATAGTTCTGAGGGGTTTACCCATCACTTCATGTATCATATTTTAGAGGAAAACAAAGGAGGCAGCTATTGCATATAAAGTAGTTAACTTATTTTCTTGAATTAGAATTGGGGATTGTTTATGCATGGTCCTGGAAAGAGACTGCTTGTGTGTTTCTTCTCTTTTACATTGCTAGAAATTCTGTGTGCTGTGTGTGTGTGTGTGTGTGTGGTTAAGGTGTCTCTGTGCAGAGTACATCTTGTAAAAGGAGAAATAAGATAAATTTAAAAAGAAAGTTAAGTATTTCTAAAGATTTAAAAATTGTTTTACAATTTGATATGTTGTAAAGATGGTCCTATGTATAAATACTTTATAAAAACAATTTATAAATTTTATGTATTTGATCATATGTTCATATGACTAATGGACACGAACATATAGATATATTTCTCTATATTGCAATTATAGTTTTGTGCCTGAATTAATTGACTAATTAAGGCTGATGTGTTGTAATTAAATGATTCCCAGCCCTTTGGCAACTGCACCTATTTAAGATCAATTCCATATAAGATGTTAAAATAAGAGTTTTTTTTAAATAATATTTTCTTGCATGAGTACGTGTTACTGTACTATTTCTGTGTGATTTTGATATGTCTATAGGAAAAAGAAACAAGATATTAAAAGAGTAATATAAAAATATGAATTGATGGTAAGAAAAGATGTTTATTATGCAGCCATACTGAGGACTCAGAACAAAGATATTTGATGAATTGTCACCATCTCTTTTTATATCTTTAATCAATACTCTATTAACTAGTGCTACCTTTTATATATTAAATGGAAGTCAATCAACTTTGTTTTGCATTTCATTTTCACCTTCACTAGCCAGAAAATAATGCTATTTGCTTTTTGTAGATGAAGTTTTTTTTTTATGTAGAATCTTCATAAAATCCTCATTAATCACAAAATTCATTTCATGTTATAAAAACTCATCAGGGTAATAAATAGAATAATTGGAGCCTTTTCAATTTTCCCTTTCAGTTCGGCAGAATAGGCCAAAGAGCCCAGAGCACTGAACTCTACATTTTTCATTTGTGTCCAGTAAGTTTCCATCTTCATCAGGGAGCGAGTTTCTGAATAGGCAGAGTGTAACTCACTAACTCTTCATTCAGCTCGGCAACTGGGCACATTTCTGTCTCCCGGCTTGTTTGTAATTTAAGAAGAGAAAATAATGAAGAATCGGTGATTTAAGTTTCTGATATTTTATAATGAATATCATTGCCTAAGGTATTTTAAATGTACTTTTCTACATGATGGCATAATCTTATTCACCATTCCTCTCCAAATCCAAACCTAATATACAGTCAGATTTGTGAGTTATGTTGGTGGGTGGAAAGACATGCTGTTGTGGGCTTAGTAAAATGACACAGGAAATACTATCAGATCAACTATTTTGCTCACAAAAATACATATGTATATAAAATACATAAGTATAGAATATATATTTGCACTTATAAATTTAGGTAATTTTTAAAAAGAAAATAATGATCAATCAGTGATCTAATTTCAATGTGTGCTAAGCAAAACAAGTGCTAGGAATATAATATACAATAGAAATCTTTTTGCACATCAAGAATATTTTTTTTCAGCATGCCTATCTCAAATTTGAGTGTACAGGGTGAGGCAAATCTAGTTTGCAGGTGTGGGTATGCAAAACAGAATATCAATAAATAATAATACAAGAATAAACTCTGCATACTCACAACTATAAACCTACATTTGCCCCACCCTGTATAATAGAACATCTGGAGTTTGCTTAAGTTTAAGAATTGAGAATATGTTTTTTATTTATTGTGCTAAATCTGAATACTTCTGTTTACCTCAGAGAAATTTGTAGAGCAGTTGTGTTGTACATGTTATTTGATAACTAGAGCCCTGGGTTGATCTTAAATAGGTGCAGGTGCCAAAGGACTGGGATACATTTAATTACAAAATTCATGCATGGGTGCGGTCCCTAGGCCTGGCTGTTGATTGAAACCCAAGTATCTGGTGTGGAAGGGCAGGTCCCAGCTGACCTTTGGTCCCTGGGCAGCATCTGGGCCCCTGGGCCCCCTGGACCCTCTCTGCCTAAGTCATAGCACCAGAATCCCATGTAAAGATGCGGTGAGAGTGGCCAGGGCACAGCATGGCCCTCTGGGCTGCCCAGCGGCACCACAGGGAAGCAGGGCAGGCAGTGTGCTCTCTCCTGGCCAGCTTTGCAAGCTCACCCGGAAGAGGTCTCGGGCTCCCCTGGCACCTGGGCGCAGGTCTTCCCTGGCACATGAGCCCTGCTGTCTTGGGAAAGGGTAGCAGGGGGAGTAAGAGTGAGTTCAGCGGACATCCCAGATTCTCACTGCATCTCTATCTCTGTCAGCCCCACCCTAAGGTAGCCAGTAAGAGGTAGCTGTGCTTCTCTGACACCCGCCATGTTCTGAGTTGCCCCCTGGTGGTCAGGGCATGTCATGGTGAGTGGTCGAACTCCAGTAGAATGACCAGCCAAGTGGATGATTTGTATATTAGGCTTTTATTATATAGGAATCCAGGAATTCCTGAAAGAACACAGGCAAGAAAAGAAACACTTCACTCTTTAGCATTTCTTATAAGCCTAAATCATCCACCATGTTCTTCTGATGTCAAAGCCAGTTGAGACGTTTGGATCAGCTAGAACATGTCATGGACAGACGCAGTGCTTCAAAAGATGATGAGCTCACATGACCCAGGGTCAAGATGCTCTGCTGCAGATGCTGTGGGCAAGCTGTATGTGGAGGAGGTTTCTTTTTGGGACCATTTGACATATAGCAACTCACAAATAGACTGCCTCATGTATGTCTCCATGCTTAAGCACAAAGCAATGCTGCCTGGTTGATGCTGTGTCCTGGTGATACTGAGGGGGTTTCTCTGCAGAGGGCCAGGCCTGGCAAGGCAGAATACTGTGGTTAGATTCAAAACTTAGGTCTTATTTCTGCTTTGCTATAGAGAAAAAAAATGTTAAATGGACACAGGGTGTAATTATTTAGAAATGCTATTTCTTAAATATCAATGCTTGCCAAGAAAGGGAAATTCATAGCGATAAAAGCCCAGGTACAATTTAGACAATTTTTTCACTAATAATTGCTTTTCATTGTCTTAAATAGTCATTTCGATTTCTGGTTAAAGATGGTAAATTGACACTCACATTTACCTTTATTCTCTGTAAAATCCAATTAAAAATAGCAAAGGGATCTATAGCAAGATATAAAACCACTTCTTTTGAGAGCGTTGGATCTGGAAATCTGTGGTTAAATAGTTACTAATTTACCAAATCAGTGACATAATTCTCAAGGCAGTGTTAGGAAAATCTGAGACCTAAATTAAATTAAGACATTTAAAAGGAAGTTAGACACCCAGATCTTCTCCCTAATTTAGCTCCTCCTTTCCAGACTGAAGTCTAAATTTTATTCTCCAGAAAGCATAAAGCAGAGTGGTGGATGAAAATACCTTGTAGAAAATTTTAAGTAAAAATTTAAACTGAATGTTGAAATTCCCAGCCACCTTTTCTTATAGGGCAGATAGGTATGTACTCTTCAGGCAAGAGATCTGACAAGTTCAAACATCCAGCGTTTTCCAACTAAATGGCCTACAGTTTAAGTCTGTGCATGGAAACGCCCTTGACATGCATAAAGTTTCTAATCATCTCTTCAGTGCTGCAGAAGCAGATCTGAGCATATCACTGTAGATATTTAAAGATATGATTTATAAATGGGCAAAGTCTAAACCTAACAATAATAAAGGCAAATAATTAGCTTCTCATGTAACATAAAACATATAAGTCTTACCTGATGCTGAGCATTGCTGTAAGTATTAAATAGGTATTAGTCTACTGTATTTAGAGCAACTCTATCATTTATAATTTTTTACAGATAAAGAAACTGAGACACTGAAAGATTAACTAACCTTTCTAAGATTGCATAACTAATAAGTAGTGAGATCAGGGCTTGAATGAAGGCACTTAATTACTGGAATCCATACCAGTAACCACTGTATTATATGACCCCTCAATTTAAAATAAATTGAGACTTGTAAGGGAAAAGAACATATTTAAAATATCATTAATATTTTCAGAGCAACAAGAAAATATATTATATCCATATAATAAGGAAGTTTTGCTAGAAAAAAGAACCTTTAGATATTAAACTGAACTCTTAGATATTGAAAATAATATAGAAATGAAAAACTTAAATAAGAATAAGAAGATAAGTTTTGGAAACTCAAGAAAATAGACAAAAAGGAGAAGCTATGAAAAGCAAGAAAGAAATAAGATGAAAGGATCCAACCATGTTGTCCAACATCAGGATAGTATGAGAACCAGAAAGAGAGGAAATAGTGCAACTCAAAGAAAATCATCAAAGAAGCAACTCAAAGAAAACATGTAGACATGAACACCAGTTCCAAGCATGAAAGTTCCCCAACCAGGGTACAGCACATTGGATGAAACAGACCCATAGGGATGCCCACCACTCTAAAATTGCCAAAGAATACTAACAGGAATATCTACAATTTCAACAAACAGATTAGCATTAGATAATCTCAATAGATGCATTGGAAAATGGAAGATACTAGAACAATGGCTTAATAATTCTGAATATTTCTTATGGAGATTTCCAACCAGGGCAAGATATGAGATGAAAAAAAAAGAAATACAAGGATCTAGGACAGAGAAGCAAAGGAGATGCCCAAGACATCAATGAGAAAAGTTCCTAAGGAAAAAATGTATCAGGTTCAGAGGATACCCAGAAAATGCAGGGTAGGTGGTTCTGAAAGATGTATTTAAAAAACTCAAGCAATGCAATATTTAATGGTTTCAGTGTATTAAAGAGAGGGTCAATTCTCTGGAGAAGATTTAGGTAGTTACATCAATGGTAAGTACAAATAAACTTAGCAAATGAGGAAAAAAACTAGCTATAGAGAAAAAATATTGTTCAGGAAAACAAAAATAATCATGGTACAGAACATAGCTTAACTGCGACTATCATGGATCTAATAAAATAAAACTTAGAATACTTCATCAAATTCAGAAGTTAAAATGTTGGGAAATGAGAGTTTGTGTGTGAGTGTGAGTGTGTGTGTGTGTGTGTGTGTGTGTGTGTTTGGGGAAAAATTCCCCACTTACATCACAGTGCCTCCAAATGGGATAAAAATTAAAGTATCACTGTAAGCAATTATTTTTTAAAATATATTTTTATTGATTTCAAAGAGACAGGGAGAGGGAGAGAGAGAAACATCAATGATGAGAGAGAATCATTGATCGGCTGCCTCTTGCATGCCCCACACTGGGGATCCAACCTGCAACCTGGGTAATGTACCCTTGGCCAAAATCCAACCCGGGACTCTTCAGTCTGTAGGCTGATACTCTCTCCATTGAGCCAAACTAGCCAGGGCACTATAAGCAATTATTTAGGGATAAGGAAGTGAATATGTAAAGATTTAACTAAAATGAATTCTCTGGAGAGAGAAAATGGGGCACATAAAAGTGCTGTTTGTTTTTTAATCTTTATAGACCTTTGTGTCTTTAAATTATGGGTATACTTATATTTAATAAAACTAAAATCAACATAATAAAAAAGATTTTACTCTCATGTTGTGATGCCTAAAAGGCGAGACACATTTTTTGTATTTTCATGTTCAGTTCATAAAAATGAGAAATCTCTGGGCATATCTGCAGTTCAGTGACTTGTTTGTTTTCCTTGAAATTAGTGTAGCTATTTCTTCCAACTTATTGTCAAAATCCTTCTTAGTTTAAAGATGTCTCTGGAGCTTTAGGTCAGTGCAACATCAGAAGTTTCTGCAGTTCCCTGTACTGGGCCCATAGGTGCTTCAGCTTAGCCTTGGAGAATAATGTGACTATTTTCTTTGACATGCAGATGATCTAATAATTTTAAACAAATCCCAGCTCCCTTGACTTCATGACTTTATTTTGCCATTTATATAGTTAAGTGAGCAGAAAGCAATGCTGTATTGACAGTTTTTGTTTCTTTAAATGAGAAGAAATCTCAACTTTTCTTTTAGTTCTCTCCAAGACTTTTCCCTCTCTGTACATCAAAATTTTAACAGGGTTTAGTGGTGAACTAAAACTTGAATGAATTTATTTCCATAATAAGCAAAACTTTTATAATTTTGTTATGACAAGACTGAGAATGACAAATCATTTACCCTTCCAGACACAAATCTCTGAAAAAAAGAAAAAGTAGCTTTGAGTAAATCTTGCTGAAATGTTAGAAAAATAGACTATTTATAATCCCAGCATTTTAACATGATTTTAGTTTTGCAAACTAATTGGCAGTCTTTTGAACTACATGTACTACATAATTATAGTCACAGTGTAAATTCCTTTCCTCATTTGTTTTGATTTTTAGTCTTTTCCCATTTACATCATAAACTTCTTCTATGTTTCTACACAGTGTTTAAAATTATCATTTTAATACTATTAGGGTCTATGCTGAGTGTTACTTAAAAAATGTAGAAAATATATGGATCATTTTTCCCTATTCAATTCTCTTTATAATAAATTTCCAGAGATAGCATTCCTGTGGCAATATCATAGGATGTTATATAGCTTGCCTAAAGAGTTTTGCCAATTCAAATTCAACAAGCATTGTATTAGCATATCTGTTTATCTACTACATAAATAGCTCAGTGGAACACCTCTGCCCCTCTGCCCCCGCCCCCTCACATACAACTTTGTAGGATTGAAGTGATATTTTAATTGACTTTATGTGCATTTCTAAGTTTAGCAACGAGGATGAACTATTTTCACCTTTACATTATTTGTATTTCCTTAATTGCTAATGATCTATTCCTAATTCTTGCCTACATATTTTTTGGGTGTCTTGATGTTTTTCTTATAAATTCAAATGCAATCTAAGCATAATTCAGTATGGTCATTAACTCTTTGTCATACATAAACACATCCATGTATTAGGCTTTTGCTCTCCTTTATGACTTAGTTTTGGTGGTCTTCATTGTAAAGGTGCTGCTGAATTTTTTTCTTTTCTATTTTAATAAATCTTTTTGTTCATATTATCACATTTGTTCCTCTTCCCCCCTCCCCACCCACAAAAGCTCCCCTCCACCCGGTTCCCATCCCACCTCCTACTCTTAATACCTCCCTGCCACTGTCCTCGTCCATAGGTGTACGATTTTTGTCCAGTCTCTTCCTGCACCCTCCACATACCCTTCCCCCTGAGAATTGTCAGTCCACTTTTTTCTATGCCCCTGATTCTATTATATTCACCAGTTTATTTTGTTCATCATATTTTTATTCACTTGATTTTTAGATTCACTTGTTGATAGATATGTATTTGTTGTCACTTTGTTGTTCATAATTTTTATCTTTAAGTTTTTCTTCTTCCTTTTCTTAATGAATTCTCTTTAGCATTTCATAAAATACTGGTTTGGCAGTGATGAACACCTTTAGCTTTTTCTTATCTGTGAAGCTCCTTCTCTGATCTTCAATTCTAAATGATAGCTTTACTGGGTAGAGTAATCTTGGTTGTAGGTTCTTGCTATTCATCACTTTGAATATTTTTTACCACTCCCTTCTGGCCTGCATAGTTTCTGTTAAAAAATCAGCTAATAGTCATATGGGTACTACTTTGTAGGTAACTGTTTTTCTCTTGCTGCTTTTAATATTCTCTCTTTGTCTTTTGCCTTGGTATTTTAATTATGATGTGTCTTGGTGTGGTCCTCTTTGAATTCCTTTTGTTTAGGGTTCTCTGCACTTACTAGACTTATAGGTCTATTTCTTTCACCAGGGTCTATTTCTTTCTGTCATTATTTCTTCAAGTAGGTTTTCAATATCTTGTTCTCTCTCTTCTCTGGCACCCCTATAATTCAGATGTTGGTATGCTTGAAGTTGTCCTAGAGGCTCCTTGTACTATCTTCATATTTTTGGATTCTTTTTGCTTTTCCGGTTGGGTGTTTTTTGTTTTTGTTTTTTGTAATTCAAATCTTTGACTTGATTCTTGGGATTCTCTAGTCTTCTGTTGAATCTCTGTGTATTATTTTTTATTTCAGTCAGTGTATGCTTGATTTCTAATTGATCCTTTTTCATATCCTTGAGGGTCTCACTATATTTCTTGGAGGTTTCTAGAAGATTCTTGATTACCTTATAGCCATTGTTTTGAATTCTATATTCAGGCATTTTCTTTTCACCATTTCTTTCATTTGTAACATGTTTCTTTGTCTCTGCATTTTGACTGCTTCCCTGTGTTGATAGAATGGCTTTGTGTGCTAGGTGTCCTCTAGGGCCCAGTGGCTTAGCCTCCCCCATCACCTGAGGTGGACACTCTTGGTGCACCCTTTTGGGCTGTGTGAATAATCTTATTGTAGTTAAGCCTTGATATCACTAGGAGGAATTGGCCTCCAGGACAACTGGCTTTGAAGACAAGTTGTGTCTACAATTGGAGACCTTCTGTGCTGTAGACACCCTTATGGGGCAGGAATTGCTTTGGCGCTCACAGAGTCTGCCCCTGAGTGTATCTCTTATGGATGTGAAGAGTATATCTTACAGATGTGAAGAGTCTCACTCTGAACACTGGGTACACTGGCTCTTGGATCTCCAAGGAGGTGCAAATTCAGCCACTGCCTGAGGTCACCAAGCAGGAGCTACAGAGAGATCTGCAGATTCCTCCTCTTTGTTTGGGGTTTGGAGGTGCCCAAATGAGGCCCAGCTGTGAAGCAATGCAAGTTTCTGTCCAGCCTTGGGCCTTGTTTTGGAGGCTCTGGGGCTCTCTATCCCAGTTGCAGTTTGTTAGGTTTTAGATTGCAAAAGGCCAGTCCATTCATATGCAAAAACCTCTGCACACAGCTTGGGTGGGATTGTAAATTGGGTGGGATGGGATCTCAGGGAATCACCAGGGCAGAGCAAACAGCAATGGCTGTCCATCGATCCTGCCCTGAAGAGGCCTCTGGGTTTCTGTGTCCCATGCAGGAACAATGATCACTACATTCACTCTGAGAGAAAGCAGCCCTCATATTCTGTCAGATAGTCATTTTTTTCTTTATGATTCTGGTTCCCCAGAGTCTTACCTGGAACTGGAGGTCAGAGTAGTCAGGAGCTTCCATCTCCCTCCTGATTGAAAAAGACAACAGTGTACTCAGTTGCCAGCCCTTTTCATGCACATCTCTGTACACTTCCATACCTCTGCACCTCCTACCAGACTTAATGTGATTTTTTTCTTTCCTTCTAGTTGTAGAATTTCCACCCAGCCAGCCTTCATGTGGTTCTGGATAATAATTGTTTTGTCTTTTAGTTGTAGTTTTGATATGGTTGTGTGCAGCAGCAAGTTCAGATGTTTACCGATGCCACCATCTTCTGAAACTACCAATCTTTCATTACTTTTTTTTTTTCAAAGCTGAGAAAATTATCACTAGTCTCCAGGTCTGAAAAAGTATTTCATTGTATTGTTCTGCCAACTTTCTATAATTCGTATTTGTATTTCAACATTTTAATACATTGGCAACCACTTTTGGAGTATAACCAGTAAGAAACTGGAGTACTAAATCCCCTATATACTGCAAGTTAGGGAGTGGGTGCTATCAGGATGCTGCTGAAAAAGTGAGAGAACCAATACTGCTGATTTGGGGAATCAGAGCATTTGTTGTCTCAGTTGCAGGTAAGCAGAATGTTATAATACGTATCAATTGACACATATGTTTATTCAGGTGTGGAAAGCACTTCTCAAACTACTCTCAGTGAAGATATCTAACCCATCCAATTATTAGGATGGCTTTGGCCCAAATGAAAGACCAGGATAAAGCTTGGGCTCCCATGGGCAAACTTGATGGAACAGTAAGTTGAAAACTGGAGATAATGGGAGATGTTCAGTGTTGAGTTGGGAGGGAAGAAAAGAACTAAAACAGGCCCAGTCCTTTACCAAGGGAGATTTAAGAAGAAAAATATCTCTACATCAAAGAGCACGAATGACACGCATATGCCCAATTCGTTGGTCATTAGCATCCCTTGGCATTTAAAAGTATGTTTCTCTAAAAGTCTTATTGAAGAAACATACCTCACTATATATGAACTTTTTCATATAATTGAGTAATTTCCACTTTCCATGTCAACATATTAAAATACATGCAGAGATCATCAAGATTTTTAAAATATTTAAAATGGCTTAACCCCAGATAAAATTTTGAAATATGAAAATTTTCTGCAATTATGCATTCTTAAATTACAATGCTTATAGTCACAGATTGTAGTTACCAGTGTACAAGCTCTCAGCTCAAAAACCCATCCCTTTCTCCCCTGCTTTGTGATACAGAAGCTGAAGTTTGTTCCATTGCTTGTTGATTTTCAGCCAGTACAGTGTTTGCCTTATTGGGGTATAGGGAGCTGGAGGAATCATGCTCTTTCCCATGTTTCTGGTTTACTTCTTGGTCATATGACATGGCTGCTTGGAACCCAGCTGCCAGCTGTGGTTTCTCTGCTAATGACAGACAGACTCAGTGCTGCACACAGGCCAGAGTTTCACTTGTGTCCCAGCTAGCTGTTTTCTGCTCTCTAGCCTTCACCTGGAACCAAGCAGACTTCTCTCATAGGCAGTGGACCATAGCCCATTTCTTCAAAGAGATCTGGATCTCAGCCTGGGAGCATGGGACTCCTGCATATTTGTTCCTTCCTTGTGAGTTCTCCTTCAGCCTAAAGTTAGTGGTTCCTTCCTATTCTCCTATTCCTGTGTTTTTTAAATTTCCTGTATCTCTTATGAGTTAATGTCCTATTTTTAGTTATCAATTCTTATTTTAAAAATATATTTTTATTGATTTCAGAGATGAAGGGAGAGAGAGAGAGAAATATCAATGATGAGAGAGAATCATTGATTGGCTGCCTCCTGCACACCCACTACTGGGAATCCAGCCTGCAACCAAGGCATGTGCCCTGACAGGGAATCAAAACATGACCTCTTGGTTTATAGGTTGACCCTCAAACATGGAGCCACACCTGAGGAGCTAGTTATCAATTCTTTATGTTAAACTTCCCATTCAAATAACTTCTTATTAACTCAATTACATTGTTTAAACATTGTGTCTTGGTTTCTGTATTTATAGGTAGAAAAAACTGGTAATTTCATAGAACTGTTTTGAAAATTAAGTGGAAAATGCCTGTAAAACACTTACTGTAGTTTTTTAGTATATACTCAGTAAACTGTAATTTTTGTTGTTGTTATTATTATGGTTATTATTATTATTGATGTTGATAAGTAACTCAGGAATACTTTCAATCAAGACCTTTAGAATTGCCAATTCATATTATTGCATCTCTTTTTTCCCTTTTCACTTTTTACCCTCCCAATGTCATTTTGTAGAAAATGAGATCTATTATTTATATATTTGAGAAATTGTAAGCTATTTTCCTATCCATCCCCATTTTAGTGCTTTCTCCTCATTTATCTATTTAGAGTGAAATTATATTGACATTTGCCAAGACAGTTTTTATGATCACTTTCATTGACCATAAAAGTCACCTCTCCTGCAATAAATTCTTAGAATAGTATTTAAAAAAAACACTAGGGAAATTTGCTCCTAATTTTAATTTCTTAGTTCTTCATGGAATCTTCTGTGAACCAGATCTTGGACATTTAAAAAGACTCTCTGATGTTGATAAAGGGAAGAAGAGCATATTTTCTTATCACCATCCTAATTGTGAATGGCTTTCTCAGATCTTCAAGGATCAAAGTTAAGATAAAAATTTACACATTCTATTGATCTGTTGTAATAACTTGGCTATTGTTTAACAGGAAAGAAGTAAGGGAAAAACTAAATAATATAGGCATGCCATTATGCAGTTTTGCTAATTTAACAGTCTCTATGTCTGTTCCCAGGTGATCGCTGGGAGAAGGGAATGGACAACAGACTCTGCCCAATAAAGTCTGAGTGACATGAGAAGGTGATAACCTGTCTGTCAGTCACACCTGGGTACTGGTAATTAACCAGGATAGGTATAGGCACTGCAAGGGCTCAAAACCTGCATGTTTACGTAAACTTCTGAACAAAGGAAGTTCTCTCTCTTGCCTCTCCTACTTGCCTGTCTGTATTGGTATTCCTGTTGCAGGGGGCACACTCCCTTGCATTTGCCCCGATGGCCCATGGCCATGTAGGATCCACACAATGGTCTAATGGACTTTAATTCACCTGAATGCTGAACTGGACCCAGCTGCAACATAGCACAGAAGCTCTGGACACTGGTCCTTCTTTTGGCTTTGATGGATCCACAACTGCCCTTCTTCCAGGACTGGGTTAAGGGACATGGGACTTTACAACAGACTCTAACTCCACACCACTAAGAACAATTCATTCTCCTGTGAAAAACTTAGAAAATTCTTTCTCTAAAGGTATCACATGAGCCACCCTATGCCCACTAGTGTTAGATAAATTGGACTCCCTAATTTCTCTGGTAACATTATGGTTTTTAATTATTTTCTCTTTTCTAAGGAATGTTCCTTCTTTATTGTGAAGATTGTAAGTTGAATCTGATCATTAATTGTCATATATATATGTATATATATATGTATATATATATATATATATCTTCTAAAATTTGACAATTTTTTTCTCTTGTTAACTGGATGGTAATATATGACAGTGTTTCTGTAATTAGCTAACTATCAATAAAAAGGAAGCAAAGGGAATCAGCACTAAGCCTGTTTGCTATACCAAGAAGCTACATATTCCCACCACTCCAGGGGATCACATCATTGTTCTGCCAAGGATGAGCACATTTCCTTTCTCTCCTCTGGTACCAGTTCATGGGGGAGCAGAGAAAAGTAAGCACATCCATAATAGAAGTCAAAGTGGCACAGGAGGAGGTGCTTGTATATAGAGCCTGTCAGTCTAACCTGAGAAAGGGGGTGAACCCATCTGAAGTCCACCAAAGCTTGGAAAGTTGATCATTTTTTAGAGCTCCTGGTCATAACAAGAGAACAAAGAAGAGCTTTCTCTTTCCCAACCAGTCACCCACTAGTCTGTTGGTTCTTACACTCTCTCTTTCATAGAACACATGACCCAACAGTCACAGGGCCCAAGCAAACCATGTGGTGGACTCCAAAGGACTAAGCTTTAATATGAAGCAGAAACTCTCAGCACTGGCCTATGTTTTGACCTTGATGACGACAAGATTGGACTTTTTCCACGGCAGGATGGACAGAAATGGGACTTTGAAAGCCAGGGGCCGCCTACTTGAATAAATCTTGCCATATCACAATCTCCCATGGGTGAGTCCTTGGGATGCTTACCTCCAGATCCTGTGGAAGAGCCTGATTTCCACTGACAACAATGATAATTTCTCTCTTAACGTTTCTGATAAGACATCAAAGAAAATCTGAATTGACTGAAAAAAAATATTTTTTAAGCTATGAGGTTCCACAAACACATGAGAAGAAATGCCTTGGAAATGTTTACAGATTAATCCATCAGCTGTGAGAGAGAAATCATTGACAAGTCTATAGGCATCAGTTTTTTGACCAGCTATCATGTCAGGAAGAGTTTTAGAGTCATTCTCTGCTGAATTGACTCATACTTTGCTTTCTCAGAATCTGCCCCTGTCTCCACACTTTGTTCCCTTATTTATATTCATTTTCTTTCTATCATTTCTTGTATATTTGTTTATTTTATGCTTTCCTTATTTTCTACTCAGAATTTTGCAAGTTACTGCAGTGTTTTTATTCCTTTTATGCTGAATTTTGCATTTAAGAACCATCCCATGTGTAAAATACAAAAGAGTCTGTCCCAAGGAGAGAGAAATTCATTATTTATGAGAAAATAGATATTTAGGACAGTTTTATAAATGTAGAAAACTAGCTCTGCTTCAGATGCCAGCATCATGCTCCCAGATCTATGAACATTAAACAAGTTTACCATTTTAAGAAGAAGTCTAAGTATCTTAAAATCCTTGAAGTCCTTGGAATGTAAAACTGAAATAACTTGCAATGAAAATTTAATGACCAGGTGCATTTATGAAGTAATACACTTTCTTTCTCTCTTCTTTCCCTGCTTATCCCTTTCCTTCTATTTCCTACTCCCTTTACTTTTTCCCTATATGTATGTTATGAATACTAATATATGAGAAAGAGAAGACAATGATATAAAGTCATTAATTAGGATTGACTTGCATATATTCAGAAAGCTGATGTTTTTTTTTTAATTATTGTTATTACTTAGTAGAAAAAAAGAAAAAAGAAAGGAAATATAAACTTTACACTGTCTTGAATTTCTTAGCCATGGCCTATCTTTAATTTTAACTTTTTAAAATGACAGTACTAGGAATACATAGTGTCAAAATAAACAAAGTCTATTCATATTTTTTAAGGATAATGCATAAATAATCTTTAGATGTTGTATTGAACACATGTCTGCACTTACTCTAAACTTCATTTTATAGTATTTGTGTTATGTACTTTGGGGGATTTGAATGATGACAGCATAATTCACCTTAATTTTATAGTTTGCTTTCATTGAATTTTTACTTTTTCTTTAATTTCTATTTTGGTTCTTTTGACTCACTGTTCTGTGTTTTAGACTCTGATTCTCTTTTCCCCTTTGGACATAGGAGTCCACTTCCTTTCCCATTTCTCTCTCCTTGTTCCAACTCGTATTCCCTTGAGATTTTTCAGTGGATGAGCATGCATGATGATCTATAATATTTAACTGCAAATTGAAGTATGTCTATCTCTGAGGTATGAGCCAAAAAATAGAACTCCTGACTGACTGTTCATGTGGAACTGGTCTCAGTGTAGTATTTCCATATCAGATCTTTTTTAATTAAAGGAATCAATAGTTCCTGAGTTGGATGTGATAAGTAGAGATATAGTGATGGGAATTCTGATTTTAATCAGATCTTCATCTTTACTTCAGATGATAGACATTCTTTGTTTGACTTCAAGTTTATTTTCTGTTGACTGAAAGAATTGGGACACTACTTTGCCTTTTTTAATGTTTCCAGGACATATTACAAAGAAAATAAATGAAAGAGGAAGAGAATAATAAGAATAGTTACAATTGATTTTCTCTCTGGAAAAGACGTGATATGTAATGTGAGAAGATCTGGTGTTCGTTTTGTTACTATATTAGGAAATACATATTCTGAAAACAAAATGGATAAAGCTGTTTTGTCTTTCTCTTTTATGTTTACTTTTGATTTATTTCATGTTCATTTAGGGGAGAGCACTGTCACTGATACCACACTTAAGAAAATAAGTATTGTCATTTATCAGAATTTTGAGTGTCCTGGAAGTATTTCAAAGCCCAACACGAGATGTAGGGTCTATGACTTTCATAAGACACCCTAAGACCAAAGAGTGTAGTCTAGACAAATGCAATTAGACAAATGTTAAAAAGCAAACAAACAAAAACAAAAAAACAAACAACTAAAAACCAAAAACTAGTCCTAATTTTTGTGCTTGCCTTCCATCAGCACCTGTCAGCTCTGTTCTCTCTTTGTTCCTCTAGGTCTCACTTTAGTCCCTTCTCAGATTTGCTGCTACATTTATGTATTATTTCAGTGAGTCTAGGCCTTAGATTTTACTGCAAAACATAGACTTAAGCATTCCAGCTCTTTTTACTGAAGTATCGAAGATATGTCAGGTAGCTTTGGGCTCTATTACTCCATTGCGGACTCAGAAAACTGTGAGGAAGCCCAACCAAAGATCTGGTGTAAAACAAGAAGGGTTATGTTATTCAATATAGAAAATAATTTCCCCTCTGTGTAAGCCTATGGGCAACATTGCTTATGTAAGCCTGCTCTGCTGTCCAAATATTATACATTTTTAATAATATAGTTCTTAATAAAAATACCCTGGGTTTTCCATTCTAGCATCCTCTTTCATTTAGTAAATATTTAATAAGTTTCTAGTAAATGCCACACACTGTGCAAAGTGATCCGTACACAGTGGTGAACTAAATAGCTAAAATTTTCACTTTGTTAATGCTTTTGTTTCCTTTTTATGAGCTCTTCCTTCTAACTTAATTGGGGATAGTTGGATAATTATTGGATATATAGAGTTTTGGTCTTCTTCACAACTCTGGCCACAATTATAATTAAATAATCCATTGTATAATTTGGAATTTCACACCTCTATCTCCAGGTTAAAATGTTGAGTTTGTGTAAATAACACATCAGTCTTTATTTCCTCTGAATCCCCACTTGTTAGCCCATTGCTTTCAAAACAGTAGTATTCAGCACACTCAGGGTGAATGACTAGATGAATCCTTCAGCCTGTCATTAATGAGGGCTAACCTAATGGTCAGTTTAAAAAGCTGCTAAAGCAATGCTGCCATCCAATCCACTGTACAGAGATGACACTTGACTGCTCTTCATAGCAATCTCTAGTCAGGATAAGCTTTAATCTGGTGACCAAACAGTAAAATCTTGACCAATACTCTGTCATTAAAATCATTAAAATTAAATTCCAAAGAGACAGTGAAAACAGTTTCTATTAAGCCAGTAAGCTTTATCACACAAAAGACATATTCAACAGATACACTTCCTGAGAAGGGCAACATTCCTAACTTAAGGAAAGCTTAAGGCTTTCATTAGCCACCACACCATTCAGGGTGCTATATTTTCTTAGGGCAGAGAGGGTGTTGAGTCTTGTTTCTACTCTCCATAGGAACCTGCAAAGCTGGTTCTGTCTTGTCCAATATGAGAAGGGATGAAATTTTATTAGCATTGTAATGAAGACAATTGTCCACCAAAAATATCTATACTTTAATTCCTAAAACCTTTTAATATGTTGGGTTACCCGGTAAAGAGAAGATAAGGTATCAGTTGTAATTAAGGTTGCTAAGCAGCTGATTTATAGATGAAGAGATTATCCTGGATTATCCAGGTGAGCTAAATGTAATGTTGAGTCCTCATTAGTGGAAGAGGGAGACAGAAAAAAGAACCAGGGAATGTGACAAGGACTCGGCTCAATGATGCTGGTTTTGAAGAGGGAGGAACCGGAAGAATAGTCTCCAGTGACTGGAAAAGGTAAGGGAACAAATTCTCACTTAGAACACCCAGAATAAAAATAGATTATGACTAAACCAACCACTGTAGCCTTTGTTCTCTGAATGGCATTCTCCAATTATGTTTAACATAGCACTTTGCATTATAATTTTTTTGATGCCTGTCTCCTTTATTAGACTGTAACTTGAGAAAAGGCATCAATTATTATTTATTTACTAGATGCCTGATGCACTGAATTCGTGCAAGAGTAGGCCTTTCTTCCCCCGGCTGTTGGCACCGGCTTCCCTCTGGCACCTGGGACCCAGGCTTCCCTCACAGCCCTGGCTTCATCCGGAAGGTCATCTGGAAAGACACCCGGAAGGATGTCAGTCTAATTAGCATATTATGCTTTTATTATTATAGATTGTTTCCTGGCACCTAGTACAGTGCCTGGCACAGTGCAGGTCCTGCTCACTCACTGTTTGGTAAATGATACTAAACTACATGTTACTGATAATATTGGTACTTCGGAGAATGGAAAAATTGATATGGGTTGGAATACAAATAGAAAGCTTTATAAAGAGGGAAAGCTAGAGGAGGCTACTGAAGGAAGTGTGTAAATACTTCAACCACCAAACCTATATAAATAAAAAAAAAGAGGCAGCATGAGCTTGGCTATTTGCAGGGAAGACAAAAAGGACAACAGTATAATGAGAATAGAGAGTTTATGCTAAGAATATAAGATTTTGCTATACAGAGCACAAATGTACTTAATATTGATACTATTTGAATTACTTAGTGTTTCTTGTGCCAAAAAGACTCTTTTGCTTGGCCTTTCTGACCCTTTAGAAGTCTTGGTGTTTTACTTTTCTGCAAACTCTGTATATTAAATATTTTAGTACATGCTCAAATTGTGTGTATCAATTCTATTTCAGTTTGTCTCATGAGGAAGAAACTATTCCTTGTTGAAAGCTAACCTACTCAGTTAATTTGATTGTGGTCATATCCTGTTCATTGTTTTTAGGTAAATTTTGAAAAAATTGGATAAAATATAAAGTTTAAATGCTTCAAGATTTTAAAAAAGAGGAAATTATAAACCATGTTGGGGTTCATATAATAGCTGTTAAAACTTTTACTATGTTAAGAATTAAGGTTTAACTTTAGTTATATCAGTTCTGCCCACAGGTATTTCATTAATGAATACTGAAGACCAACTTTTTAAAACCTTTGTAAGTATCATATGTATAGTTGAATCTCATTAATATTTTTAACATTTACTGTATTAAAAAATAACAAAATACAGCAAATTGGAATATGTGTCTTCCTTGGTCCAGTGTTTATAGATGTCTGAACTTACTGTACTCTGTCTCACACTGAGTCATTTGCCAGAATTTTTCACCTCTTTTCTATACACTAACTCCCATTCCTCCTTTGATTCCCAGACAAGGCACCACTTCCTCTCAAAAAGACTTCTCTGAAACACAACATTCCCTGTCTCACCAAAAGCTTGAATAGCCAAGGAGCTTGTCATGCACCCTAAATATTATATCCTGTGTAGTAATTGCTGGTTTACTTGCTTGTAGACTCAAAAATATTTATTTTTATGTTGTTGGCATCTAGTACCTTTCTTGAAACCTGTTAAGCATTCAAAACTGTTGTTGAGTAAATGATTAAGTATTGGTTGAATAAATTTTGCTACACAGCAAAGTAAGAAAATTCAGACTAATTTATGAGCTTAGGATATAATATTATGCCTGTTACATCACACTTGGGTTCTTTGCTTTTAGACTTAAAACATATTTTTATATTATATATATTTACTAGAGGCCAGGTAAATGAAACTTTGTGCACTGGAGGGGAGGATCCCCTCAGCCCAGCCTGCACCCTATCACAGTCTGGGAGCCCTCAGGGAATGTCCAACTGACTGCGTAGGTCTGCTCCTTGGGGCGAGCGGGCCTACACCACAGTCTGGCCTGCCTTTGTGGGAAGTGGCCAGATGGGTTGATCATGGGACAGCACCAGCAGGTGAGTCGCTGGCCCCACCCCTCCATTGCCTCTCCACCACCACTTGTCACCACTGCTCCCTTCCTCATTGTTGTCCCCACCCTTTGCCCACTGGCATGTGCTTTGGCACCTGCTTGTCTGCTCTGCCCTCAGATGACCTGTTGTCCAACGGTTTGGTCGATTTGCATATTACACTTCTTTATATACACTGAGTGGCCAGATTATTATGATCCCTGAACGCATAATAATTTGGCCACTCAGTGAAGACTGACCACAGAGTTGGAATTTTAAAATAAGGTTTTTCCATGTATAAAAACTGCATTTTGGGTAGTTAGAAAGTAGCAGAGGACTTACTAGTCAGAGGCTGGGGGCCACTATCTCTTGGTCCCTTGAAATATCAAGATTTGCAAGATTTCTCTTTTACATAAGTACACTGAGTGGCCAGATTATTTTGCATTCAGAGATCATAATAATATGGCTACTCAGTGTAGGATCTTAGAAGTTACCTCAAATATAAACAAAGGCATTTAAAAATGCTTATTCTATGTAACACTATAGCTCAATAAGCTATAAAATGAGAAATGTTCTATATTCTAGAAATTTCCTAAAAACATTCACAAAAATTGTGATTGTCTTCAGTTGTGTTTTCATATATATTTAAAAATTATTAGTATGAGGCAAGTTAGAATAAAGAACAAGACTAAAATGCAAAAAAAAAACTTAGAAAAATTATCATTTAAAAATTATAAGGACACAGAATAAATTTTGAATCAAGAAACATCTCCAGCCACTGAAGCATGTTTGGTAGTTTCCTGACTTATTCAGGTAGTTTATTTTATATTTACATACTCATTCTCAAGTTAAAAAAAATGTGCAGAACTGACAGAAAGAAAATGAAAACTTTTCTGATATTCTGAAAGAATACTTGAATAAAAAAATACATGCTTTTGGGGAAATAAATATTGAATCTAGTATTCATTTTCTTTAGATAAAATTGTAAATTAAACATAATTCTAATAAAATGTCCACTAAAAATTTTGGAATTTGATAAAATGTTTATAATGCAAAATTCATATGCGATTGCATTTTTAAAAATTATAAAAAAGTGTGATGACAGAATATTTCAATTACATAATATATTTTTTATAAAGCTAAAAAGTGAACTGTGATAGCAGTACACATTGAGATGGATTGATATGAAGATATAAAAGAAAGATAACGCTTCAAATTAGTGGTTGAGAAGATGCAACATTCAATTAATGGTGTTCAGACAACTAACTAAATGTTGAGAAAATAAATGTAGGTTTGATTCCAACCTCAATCCTTATACTAAAATAAATACTAGGTAAAGAAATCTATATTTATTTGTATGAAGTTTTTATATATAAGGTTTTACTCTATTGAATACTCTCAAATTGACATGGATTTTGTTTTCAAAATCCTAGCCTTATCTGCAGAATTATCACTTTTAATGGCCTAATCCATACACTATTTTCTTCTGCTTATATAAATATGCATAAACATATAACTTCTTAGAAATGGTGCTCTTACTTTTGCAATTGTTTGTTTCTATTAAAATAAAACCATTTAATAGATATCATATTGCAACTTCTTTATCCTTTTAATAGTATATATTGGGTATTCTTCCATGTGAATAGCTATTGATTAAACATATTTTTAAATAACTGTTCAATATCCTGTTGAATGAAAGTAACTTCATTGACTTCATAATTTATCTACTATTGTCTATTTTGGTTGTTTCCTGTATTAATTTTTCTAATGGATGCTGCTCCAATATATATCTCTGTGTGCATGCATGTGTATATTTTTATATATTAATTCGTTTACTTCTATAGAAATGCTTCCTAAACTAGACAAATTCAAAACATCCATTCACTATTAATAGATATTACCAGTCTGCAAAACATTTGTAGCAGTTTATACTTTGATTAGTAATAGCTTAGGATATACATTTATTCATGTTCTTACTAGCACTGAATATTATATCTTAAATTTCTGCCAATCTGATGGTTTAAAAACAGCACCTTATTATTTCTTTTATTTGCATTTTCCCAGGTTATGAATGAACTTGGGAATTCACAGATTAATTGAATATTTATATTTCTACTTCTATGATATTTTTATTCATACCATTTTACTTAGGATGTTTGTCTTTTTCTTCTCAATCTATAGTCATTTGGTCGTAGTAGAATTATTGACCTTTATCCCATATTTTGCCAATATTTTTTCTTATTTGTCACATATTTTAATTTTGTATATAATATAATTATCATACCCTTTCTATTACTTTATATAGTTAAATGTGTTTATATTTTATCTTTACATATTTTGGGTTTATTGTATTTGAAGAAAGATTTTTGTCATTCCAAATTTACACTAATTTCTTAACTTTTCTTCTAACATAGGAGACCTCAGTAACACAAATAATCACTTCAACAATTAAATAATTGCCTCACTCCTCCAATTAAAAAAGAAAACTAACATACTAACCAGCCAATTAATTATAACTTTAATTTGTCTTAATTTTATTTTTAATGAATTTGTATGCTATAAAACACGTATATTAATAATACTGTAATTTGAGCATAATTGTGTTATGTAAATTGCCCATAATGATTCCTCAAAACAAAATAGCATCTTATTTTTAAGCCTATGAAAATATTTTCATTAGCCCTCACACTTTATTATTTGTTAAGTTGACCAATTTTTAAATGCTAATACATAAACATCAACAATTAATTTATTGGAAGATACACACAATGGTGCAAAGAAATATTATAGAAGAGTTTGTAAGAATTTGCTTAAGAGACCAAGTTTGAATTCCTGTCACCCACTTCTCTGCATATGAGAGTTCTTTAATTTTATAGCTTCTCTGAGATCTGCCATTCAGGACTTCCACAGGATTCATTCTAAATCAAGAACAACATTGCTATAACTCTTCTAGATCTAGGCCAGAGCTGTTCACTCAGCTACAATTTGGCACTTTCTTTACTTTTCATGTTGTTCTTCTCTTAATTTTTGAAACACTGCTTTAAACTGACATCGGCAATGCTAAGCATAAAGTGCTTAACAGATAGCATCCGCTCAACTTCTAAAGACTATGGAGAATGTTATTTCTGCAAAGTTAAAAAGCTTAGTATTTCTGAGGATGTTCAGAGCTCACTAAAAGGTGGTTGACACAGCAGAAAATTAGGTGCATTGTTTACATTGATAAGATGCTCACATTTGGTTTGCTGAGGCAGACTAGGGTTTCAGGATGTGGGAACAGATTAAGAGCCAGAGGTTTAGAGTTAAGAAGGCAGAGCTGCATGAATGCATTTCTAGATCTTGATTCTCAGAGTCACAAGAGAGAAGTCACCCACAACAAGTTTGAGAAGTCATTACATTATCAATACCTAAAAGGCTAGAAAAGCTTAAAGTATAAATGCCTCAAGTTAGAGTAGAAATCTAATCTAATTAATAGAATGCTTTAAAGAAACAAAACCAAATAACAGCAACCTTGGGATTCAGGGATACGCTACTGATGACAGAGATCATAAATAGGGCCACTGGGCAGGATAAAAGGCAAATAGAATGGTATTTGTCCAAAGGTAGATAAATGCTCTTCTATGTTTACAGGGCAGGTGGCAGAGAGTGGAACAATGGCAAAATGATCTTGCCTAAAGGTAACTAATTTGTCTACTTCAATTTAGGAGATGAGTATGAGGATTTATATAATTCCTGGTGGGGCTATAGATTTACAAATGTAGCTTTTCTGGAGCCTAGAGTCAAAGGTAAATAAGTAGCAGTTATGCGGTGGAGGGGATAATAAATAAGTGGAGAATAGCTAGCTGTTGAAGAATTAATTCTGATAGGTCCTTAGAAAGTTATTGTGCCTACAGTAAAAATATATCCAATGGTTCCTGCTTAAATAGAAACATTTCCAGGAAATGTCTGATTTAGGGCTGATGAGGTAAAGTTGGCATTTTTCCTTTTTCTCTCTGAGAATTTCCCAATGCAACAAGAAATATCAAGTACAGAATTAAATCCAGTTTTGGGAAACTAGGAGACAACTGGGCCCACAGAACAGAGGCTTGGCAGAGCATGGGAGGAGTGAGCAGGAGAGCATTGGCAGAGAAGAGAAAGGATGCCAACTCTGCAGCCTCTAGAAGAACTGGGGCATGTGATCCAGAAACCAGGGGTACCCCTGAGTTGCAAAACCTAAAATGAGGAAGTTGCTTGCTTGTTCTTGGAGTTGAAATTCCCCTAAACCAACTTAAATCTCTAAAAGCAGATGAGAAAGGGCTCATATCTGTAAGACTTCATCTGGCTCTTTGGCACAGCTCCACAGTAGAGGCTATCTGACTCTGCATGGGCACACACACACATACCCTTGGGTCATGAGGGAAACTCCAATTAGCTAGGGACATAACTAAACCCACCCCCAGATATTTAGTTGGGTCTATTATGTGCTTTATAGTTAAAAAGAACCCAAAATAAAGTTTCATAGTATTCTATAGACTCAGTCATTATTTTAGACATCAAATATCAAAATATCTAAAATTACTGCAATTATAACTTTTAATCTGGTATTTGTTAAAATATGGATATACTTGAGGTCAAAATGTTTTACTATCTTCAGTGAATAGAAATATTATTGAATATGGATGTTTCCATAATAAAGAAAACATATTTATATGCATTTATATATATGTTTGTGTGTGTGCATACATATATATATACATATTCTTTTAAAATATTATTTAATTAAAATACAAGCAAATAAGAACTTATGTAATATCTTAATATTTATGTAATAAAAATGTAAATTAAGTGGGAGAAATAAGAAAAATGCTTCCCTTGATAGCTCAAGTCTCTATGATCATGTCCTCATTCATACATATTTAAGTGCCTAGTCTACATATGTTTGAGAAAATAGAAGAATACGATACTACCTTTGGCTTCAAGTAGCTCACAACTTGAGAAATTAAGGTGTTTGCAACACATATACATTTTTAAAGCATAATGATTAAATATCAACAACATAAGATCTCTCACACAGTGGTGTAAGAAAAGGAATCAAGATCTACTCAAAAAAGGTCTACTCATATTTTTAACCCCATGCTCTTCAATTTAGCCAGTTTAGTCTACTTATTCTCCATTTAAAAATGCTATTTTAGTAAAGGAGATTAAAATGATCATATCTTGTCAAAGCTAAGAAGCCCTTCATTTGTTGTAAAAGAAATCATAATGTCAGAAATGGTAAAATGTGAAAAATGTGCATCTAGAAATACTGCATTAAGGCTCTTGGACACCAGGAACATTCCTTAGGTTGGCACAGAGACTAGCCCATAGTGGGGTCTTGAATCATTTGTTGACTGAAGAGATTAATTGCTTTCTAATTTGATCCCATTCACACTTAACTACACTGCCTTTAAATGTGCTAGGTAGTGCTAACAACAGTTTATATTAGTCACTCAGCCTGGGATGGAGAACTAAAACCTGTAGATTTTTTTGACACAGCGAACTAAACAGACCAGATTGTTTTTAGCAAGAAATATTTTGTTATATATATAGTTTCTCCTTTAAATACACACATGTTTTTGCTGAATGTATTTTTAAAAAATGAGTAATAATAAAACAGTCAAACTCATTTCACAAGTACATTTTTGATAGTACGAAATTTCTGTGACTTCCTATTTTCTTGAAGTATTATGTACTTTAACACTTTCAAATCAAGTATGTGGTTCAGGGAGATATAATTTATATGTATCACTAGGAACTAATGAAAAGAAAGAAAATTTTGTAAGGCTTATTTTTAAAAGGTCAAAACAAATGGGAAGAATCATGCTAATTTAAAAACATTTTGTAGTTGGATTTATTTAAAAACTCTAGTAGGTAAATTTTCATTTATTTTACTTGAAGGTCAACTTGTTCAATAGTACTATTTATTTATTTAAACTGACAGCACAGTAATACATTTTTTAAGTAGCTTAAGACTCTGTATAACTAATAATGCATCACCACCCAGTTGCTTTCTACAACTTGTATATGCTGCTCATTAATATAAAAATAGTTAAATACATTAAAAATTAAATACATTGAACTTTGATGCAAAATCAGGACTGTGACTGAATTAAATAACTTGGTTCTCTTTCACATGATGAGTGTGTGGGCACTCCAACAAAAGTGTCCATTGTTAGTAATTTTGGTTTAAAAGCTAATGATATCTGGGTATTTATACTTTAAAAATCTCAACAGGGCTAACTGGGACAAGTAAGAAAAACAAGCATATGTTTTAAAAAGAAAGAAACATAAAAATTATATTGTGATTTTACTTCACAATACTGTTTATTTGTAACATATAGCTAAGTTCAGTTTCTATAATAATACCTTAGGAAAGGATAAATTCTTTGTTTTTAGTTTTTACTGATCACTCTGACACATTGAGGATGAGAGATGAATAAAATTTAAGCAACCTGATTATCACCATGGAGGACTGAAAAATTGTAAATGGCAGTTAGTCTTTAATAGGTGCTTATATATGAGAAGTGATACAAATAACAAATGACATTTTCTACAGCATACATTATCAGTTTTGACCTGAATAATCCTGTGAATGAATTAGGAAGGGCAGAAATTAATATCCTAATTCTATCACCAGAAAAAAAAAATTGAGATTAAGAGAAGTTCTCATTTGCATAAGGTCAAGGTGTTAGAGGTTATTTTTTAGATTAAACTTAGAACATTTACCTCAGAATAAATTTAAATAATGACAGAGGAAGCCTAAACAATAATATCCTAATCCTTGAACCTTATTCTGAAATGTATGATGCCAGCTGTCAGAAATAAACATAGAGTAATTTGAGGGAATTTGGGAGGTGAAATAGTGTTAATATCTGTCTTCTGCCCCCAATTGTAGAAGCAAATGAAAGCCAGATGCAACAACAGTCAGAGAGATGGACATAAAATATTACTTTTATACCAGATACCTCAAACTTGGCTTGACTTTCTAATTGTATCTAGAATCTAAGCCCTCTCACACCTCTTCTGCTACCACTCTAGTCCAGATCAGCATCTCTTGCCTTGTTACTGTAATAGTCTCCTAACTAGAAGCTCTCCCTGCTTCTCCTTTGCTGACATAACAGCATGAGCAAGAGCAAGGCTTTTAAAATGTTATCAGTAGCTTCCTTTCTCACTTAGAGGAAAGCACAATATCCTTATGCTGTCTTATTACCTATTACCTCTCTACTATTTCCTTATTCACTGTTCAATCACCATAACGTTGTTTCAAGATCATATCAGGTAGCTTTCCCTGTCATCCTAACACTGTGGCCCTGCTTTCTCCTCTTTCTACTGTTTAGCATGCTATCTGTTCCACTAATTTATCTTGCTCATTATAATTCTCCTGCTTAAGTGAAATCCTTCTAGGGCAGAAAGTTTTGTGCTATATTCACAGAGATTAGAACGGTGCCTGCCACACAGGAGCTACTCAATAAATAGCAGTTTAAAAATATATTTTAATGGAGAGACATTTAAGCTGTAGCAACACAAGAGTACATGGGACGAGAACTAGATGGAAGTTGCAAAATTGGATATTCCAGCATCATATACTTAAAGGTTGGCTTTACTACTCTCCCATCTTCATTCAGCAAAAGTCTCAATGCCATGTGACACTTCTTATAGTCAGCCTACTCTCCTAAATTCCCATCCTACTTACTAAACCTTCCCCATGTAGCTGACTTCTTCAGTGACAACTGGAAATTGTCCCCTTATTTTCCCTAAAAAAATAATAGCTTGTAACATGAATTCTTATTATACAATGTATTAACCAGCTGATATACTGTATATTATCTCAATTAATTCCATTTCACTCCATTTTTTCCAAACAACTTACAGGCTTGAAAGAACCTAAGTAATTTTCCCAAGTAATGTGACTGGTATTTGAACGCACAATGTCTTTCTTAAGAGCCCCAGCTGATAACACTAATAAAATTATCCTATATAATAAAGAGGTAATATGAAAATTGACCCTCACACCCTCACAAGATGGCTGCCTATGACCAGGCCAGCAGGGGGATGAGCTAAGGACAGCCAAATGACTGAACAAGCAGGCTGCATGGGCGACCAGGCAGGCAGACAGGTGAGTGATTAGGAGCCAGCACTCCAGGATTGTGAGAGGGATATCCAACTGCCAGTTTAGGCCAGATCCCAGGTTGGGGTGGTGTAGGCTGGACTGAGGGGACCTCCCCAATGCATGAATTTCATGCATCAGCCCTCTAGTTTCTTATAATAGAGGACATCTGGCATGAACTCCCAAGTGTCCCTCCATAATCTTTTTTGTCCTTCATTCCTGCCACCTTAGCAGAAATGTTGTTCCTTCTGGTATTCCAGGCTAACCACACTGCCCATATATAAAAGCTCATTCTTCTTCTAATCATTTCTTATGTTACTGTGAACATTCAGCCCACTCTGTACCCTTGCTCCTTTTAAGGATAGTATAGACTTAATTTACTCCTATCTAAAATCAAAATAAGATAAAACAAAAGTAAACAAAAACCTGTTTCATCCTGCATGTCCATCTTCTGCATCACTCTTTATTCTCTACTTCTTTTCATAACAAGTATGAACTATACATCTAGATCATGTCTGACCTACAGATCTCTGTTATCATTAGCATTTTTTATTGATTCACTCTTATTTAACCCTTCTTATTTTGTTGCCCAGCATTCTGCTGAAATTATTCACACTTCCTAATTACAAATGACTATTATTCTTTTACAATTTTTTTTCTACACCACTTTACTACTGCTTAAGCCTCTCTCTTTTGAGATCTTATCTTCCCTTGTATAACTATAATCTCAGTCTCTCATAGATCCTTTTCTTTCTTTTTGGCAGTTTAGTCTCCACTCTTCTAGAACTACTCTGCCACCACTTGCCCTGTTCACATATGGGTAACCAGGGTTTAGTCTTCAGCTTGAAGCTGCTCTCATCTTATCTATCCCTTTTTAGCATTCTCTTTGTCAACCTCATAGCGTTAAGTTCAAATTTTATGACTCCTATTTATGACTTCAAATTTTATGACTCATATTTATATCTCCAATATCCCTCACTCAACCTCTCCCCTCAGGCCCACGTCTGTCTTTCTCATTGCTTATTGGACATCATAAAGTAGATGGCAACAGACATCTCAAAATCAACATGGCCAGCAATAAACACATGCTGTATCCTCTCACCCTTCCTCCAGTCAAAACAATCTACTCTTCTGTTTTTCCTGAATCTGAGAATGCCCAGATTTCCTATTTTGTCACAAAACCAAAAAATAAAAGACTCACCAGAGATTCCTTCCTTTTATTGACATCCACATTAAGTTGATCCCCAAACATAATTCTACCTCTTAAATATTTCTTTAATCTCTCATATTCTCCACTTTTTTTTATTGAGGTAAAATACACATAACATAAATGTACCATTCTAAGTGTATAGTCCAATGCTATTGAATGTATTTATATTGTTGTGCAGACATTCATCCCCATAAATTTTCATCTTGTTCTCATTTTCTCCTAAAGCTATGGGTAATTCTTAACTGAAGCACATGTTATCTCTTGATTGAATGACTGAGATATCCAAGACCTCCTTACTGGCTATGGTGATTTCATTCAAATTTCTTCCCAATTTGTCTATTTCTCATTCAGGGTCAAAGTAAATTTTTAAGAAACCAAGACTGTTCCTTCAGACTAACCCTCAACTGACTATCTCCTTATCTCCAGGACAAAGTTCAAATGACCTAATTACCATATAAAGCCAATTTACTTTACCTCTGAAGCTTCCTGTTTCATGATATTCCTACTTTATCACAGCATAAAGCCCACACAAGAAAATGTGTACAATTTCATATTCCATTTAAACTTCAGTGAAACACAGTTACATGATGCAACATATTTTGTTTCTTGGCTGCATATATTTCTATTAGGCCTGTTTAAATCCTGAATACACAAATACACAAACACAATCCAAAATTTAAAATGTGCCATTATAAGTTCCTAGGTTGTGATACCACTCTGCTGTTTGCCATAGAAATAATGAGGATTAGTATTCACGATACACTGATTTTCAGCCCCACTTGATGCTGGGACTGTGCAAATAATAATAGAGCTGTATTGTGTGTGTGTGTTTTTTTTTTAATTCCCTTGCTTTAACAAAATCTTAACATATAGTTTTCCATTATCTCCTTTAGAATGTCAACTAATTTTGCAATGGATGCTCCAATTCCAATATCATAAATCTTGTCAGTACCTGAATTCACCATCCCGTGTTGCTTGTCAGTAATGGGAGGAAGAGAGGATTTATTATTCAGTAGGTGAAGCAAGAACATTTTGAGTGACATCTTCCACTTCTGTAGAAACCATGGTACTACTTCAAATGAAAAGCAGTAGGAGACAGGAGCATCAGAAACAATAGATGACTCATGTGTTACCTCACTGCAAATGCACCAGCCTTTGATCTCTCATTGTGAGCTCAAGAAGGGCCAGAAAGAAAACCTTAAATACTTCACAGCAGGGTCAAGGAGAGAGAAGACCTGATAGCCTGCTAAGCTTTCCAAAATGGAAATAGGCTTTTTCTCCTCTTCTTTTTTTTTTTAAATGCATACATGATATTCCCTTGCAACAAGTACCTTATTAGTTAAGTGTAGCATTAATAAGAGACAGACATTAGGAGTTGCATTTGCTTCTAGCAAATCCAAAACAGAAAAAAAAATAACTCGTTGATTAGAAGTTGGAATCAAGCTAATACATTTTCTTGGTATGGGCCAAAGACAGATGCGCCCTGTCCCTCCAGACCTACTGAAATAGACTTCTATCTCCAAAGGCTCAGGTTCTTCACCACGGTCTCTTCCAGAGACCCTTCTCTGACTTTTAATCTGAATTAGAAGCTATCTTTCTGTGATTCAATTGTGCATATCTAGCATAACATTGAGCATACTGTGCCATACTTTTCATCAGTATTTTTTTTTATTAGGATATGAAAAAGAAAATAAATTTTATTCAATTTGTGCTCCAGGTCTAAGCAGTATACCTGAGCACAGTATATAATTGTTAACAAAATTAAAGAGTGAATGATGTAGGGATGTAGGGAGAAAAAGAAGGAGAAAGGAAGAAAGGGAAAAAGGTAAGAGGAAAGGAAGTTAGAAAAATGGATTTAATTCACTGAAGATGTGGTAATCTTTACCCTTTAACTTCTTAGCCATCTTGACAGGTAGATTCATTCCTATTAGGGCATCTTGATGTCACAATGTTGAAAATTACTCTACAGAGCAAAAGAGCACTGTTAATTTTGTTCCCAAGTTGAAAACTGGTAGTAGTGATTACGTACCTTTCTGTGACAGTAAAAAGAACTAATAATTGTAGTTTTATAAAAGCCTTTAACTAGATATGAGATGACATAACTATAACTCTTTCAAAGCAACTGTTATGGTCAATTAGGTAAATAATTATTCCTTTAACAAGTCATTAAATAGTTTAATGATGGACATTAGAGCTCCCTTAGAGCTATTAGATGAATCAATAATTTATATTTAAAAATATCAAAGTAAATAATTTTACATTAGATTATTATGGCTTCCTCAGTCAATGTCCTCTGAGAATTAGATTTATATATTTGGCAGTTTGGTAAGTAATTCATTATATTTCAATAAAATAAACTATGATAATTAAAATTAAATAATTCCTCCCTCCAAATCTTTCTAATTGGTTATAGAAATAACACATATGTAGAAACTGAAAATGTTAAAAAATCTTATCTTTTATAAATAATTTTAATATTTAAGTACATTTAAATAAATAATAAAAATTCATAAAATTGCTGGTTGTACAACAAATATTTCTTGAAATAGACATGTTGAATCATTTAACAGTGTTGTAAAGTCCCTTCAACTCTTTACTTAATTCCCCTTGATTTGCATATTTTATTTTGGGTTGCTTCTATAGTTTTCCTAAGAACCATGATCTTTTTGTTTTCTGCAAACATTTATCGATTGCTTACTCTGTGGAAGACTGTGTGAATCTACCTTTTCTTTTTTAAAAAAATATATACTTAGCCAGCCTAATAACCAAGAATGTTCAATATTGTTATCTTTTTAAATTTTCTACTGAAGAAATTGTAGTTCAGAGGGCTTTAATGACTCTCTTTATCATTTAAAAGTTGATAGCAGAACTTAGGTTTAAGTCTTCTGACCCCAGGTGAATGAGCTGCCCATAATTACCCTTCAATATACCAGAAACTTTGAAAAGCTCTGGGAATCACTGCCAAGCAGATGAAGATCCTGACTCAGAATTACCACAGGTTCCCTTTTCTTTTCCATTTGAACAATAGCATTAATGCAAAAGGTAGACTTTAGTAAAGATTTTTCAGATGTGTCATTGCACCTCTTAACAAAGACCATGTGAAAACTTCCTTATATTCTCCCTTCCAAATATTCTTATCACCTATCACCGATCCTATGCCAATTCTACTTTTCCTTTTTTTTAACTCCTTCCCCCTTAAACTTACAGTCCTTACTTTATGTGAGTGATTACCTGTGCTCTCTTTCTCTCTAACACACCTTTCCTCTCCACTTCCCTTTCTTTTTCCCCCTCTCTCACCCCTTTTTCCTCCCTTTCTTATTCCTCTTGCCTTTGCTCTTAATATGCATTCTTCTCTTTTTTCTTTGCTTTCTCTCCTTTTTTTTCTCACTTTCCTCTTCTGCTCTCCAGATCTCACTATTACTCATTATTATTTAGAACAATCAGCCCAGCTTTAACTTTTACTACCAAATGGTAACATTCAGGTTCATCAAGAATATTAATAAAAGGACACCGCCCTCAGGCCCATAAAAAGTAGTTTAGTGGCATTCTTCTATGATTGAAATAACCTTGAGACAGCTAAACTCCAAACAAACATCAGAGAGAGAGAGAAAGGAGAAGGAGGCAGAGAGGAAGGAGGGTGAGAAGGGAGTAATGAAGAGAGGGAAGATGGGAGGAAGAGTGAGATGGGGAAAGAGAGGGAGGGGCAGATTTCCCCAAGGAAGATATGTAATGTTGGTGAAGGTATGAAGAAATGTTGATGGGACTACAAACTGAGATAATATTTCTTGAGGTGACTGTTTCTATCTGTAGCTAAGGTTTAAAAAATTATATATATTTAGACCCAGAAATTTATTTTTCATCCTATGTTGTAAAATAATTGTCAAATAATTAATATAAGTGCATTGTCTAAGGAAAGCATTGGAGTATTGTTTACTAATGAAATTAAAAACAACTTAGTTATTGATAGGTATTTGGTTAATTAAATTGTGATACTATCTAATGGGATATGATGTATTATTATATATATTATAGTCACCTGCCATAAAATGACATATTGGTCAATGACAGACAATATGGAGGTACTATAAGATTCTAATGGAGCTGACAAACATCTTATCACCTACTGACATTGTACTGTCATAATGTCATAGTGCCATGCATTAACCACGTGTTCATTGAGCTGCTGATGTAAGAAACCTATTGCATTTCTAGTTTTATAATAGTACAGCACATACCATTATATACAGCACATAATACTTGGGTATATGCTATGTTACTTATTTGTGTGCTTACTCTACTATACTTTTTATTGTTATTTTAGAGGGCACTCTATGCATACAAAATTTTGCTGTAAAACACTATGCTGTGTCATGCAGGCAACAGCCTTATATATCTCCTGCTTACCATGCTTCTTGATTGCATCACTTTCTCATGTGCTTGATTTAATCACGTGTTGTCTTGTATGTACAGGCTTGTAGTCTAGGAACAATAGGCTATGCCTTATAGTTTAGGTGTGTAGTAGGTTATTCCATCTAGGATTTTGTCATTGCATTCTATGATCTTTTCACAACAAAATTGCCAAACAATGCATTTCTCACAATGTAACATTGTCATTAAGCTGTACATGACTGTATTGGGCATCTATTTTTATAAGTTTGTGGTTTTATTAAAATCATGTTTCAAAAGAGTAGCAATAGTGTGTTCCATTTCCATTTTGGTAAAGTGTGTATGTGTTTTGCATGGATAAAAACTCAAAGAAATGTTAACTGGAGTTATCTTGGTAATGGTATTATATGTGCACTTTATTTTTCCTTTTGTTTATCTCTCAATTGCATAAATATGTCCAATTTTTTATTATTCTTCATAATTTGTAAAAAACTATAAATGATCAAATAAATTAATTAGTAGCAAAGTATAAACTAAGAGACTCTTTGTAGTACAAACTTAAATGAAAGACTTACTCTGCACAGAGATAATAAATCTAACCATGTTTTAGACAGGAGCCCCTAAAACTGATGCCTGAGATAAAAGATTACTTTCATGTTGTTTATTTGAAAGTGATCCCACGGTGTAAAAGGTGAGGGACATTGGGACTGAATAGAAAAGGAGAGATTGCACTATGATGCTTTATCAAGTTGTCCACCATGGCTGGTACTCAATCCCCTAGCATCCTCTAAAGAGCAACAGAAAATATGTCTTAGAACTGTCTGCCAAGAGGATGAAAGGACGAATATTTATCCTTCGGTTCTCAACTCTTATAGACAAGGGAGGTCCTGCAGCATTACCCTTTTACATGCAGGGACTTTGCCTGTGTGAGTGCTGACAGAGTGACCCTGGGGGTTCTGTGCTTGCACATCAGAGAAAACCCAGAACAAAAGGTGTAGGGCACAGCCCAAGGCAAGGCATCGAATGTCATACTACACAAGACAGATGAAGCCTGCACAAAGCTGGTCACCCCACAGTTATCAGTAAAAGGCGGGCATGAGAGAACCTGACGTGGTACTTGTGTCCTTTACTAAATCCTAAGTATCACTGAATCCTCTTTAACTTGTGTCGATCATAAACTCGATAAGAATTTGATAGAAGAATCTTACTGGGAGAACAGTTTCCACTGTTGCAGTTGACAGTAAATATTATAATTCATCTCGTTTCTCCATTAGTTATTTTAGGTATCTCACCATTGCCTGGATCATTGTCTGGTTTAAGTGTTTGCCTAGTGGGATAATCCCAAGAAATCTGAGGAAGGAAATGTTATGTGGGTACTGTGATAGATCAGCCATTCCGTAAGTTCTGGTGCTCCTGGCAGAAATTGCGGGCAGGGAAGGTTAGAACATACCCATGGTGTCAGTTTTAATAAAGGTATATTGATGCCTCTTCCAGGGCTGGAGAGGGTCCATGCAATAAACTTGCTCCCAAGAGGTTGACTAATCTCCTGAAGGAATGATAGCATATTGAAGGCTCATTGCTGGCCTTTAGTGTGGGATTTGTGATTTCATTAGTGGCAACAGCTAGACCAGCCTTGATGAAACAGAGCCAGTGCTGCTGGGCTGATGCAGAGCCTCTTCCTCTGCCAATAATGTCAGTCCATTGATGGGCCAATAGTGCCAGACCTGCAGTGACCGAGAAAAGAAGTTGGATGGCATTTTCCCCACAAAATTTTGTCCTGCCTCCTCTGTGTTGTTTGTTCTCTAGTGGTATTGGCATGATACAAGAGATCCTAACACTTGGACCTTCTCTTAGATGTCTTACTGCATGCCTCTTTCCCATATTTTCTTACCTTAGATCTTCCAATCTTGCTCTTTTAAGCCTCTTCACTAGACAATCCTTTTGCTACTACTCAATCTATCTTATTTCAGGCTACTTCCAAAATGAATGATCAGATGTGCATCCCTCAGTTCTTCCCATGGGCAGGGCTGGGGTGGGGGGGCAGTGGGAAGGTTTCCCTTCATTACTGACCTGTATGTCCACTTCTGATAGAGCTCTCATGTGGCAGCAGTGCACTAAGGTGGTGACCACACGTTGCGCTGATCTGTCTGGGAACCAGTTAGGCATTCTCTATGTTCTGGTGCTCCTGGCAAAAGATCTATGGGAAGGGAAGAGGAGTACATATTCATGGTAGGTATCAGTTTTGATAAAGAGGGTTATTTTGTTTGTTTGTTTTTGGTGTAGAAAATCCCCCATGATGCCAAATGACTAGGTAGAAAAAGGTGGCAGGGCAGCAGGGATGGGTGACATGGAAATCTGGGCTACTTGTTCAGATGGTTTATTCATCATTTTTATATTTACTTGGACCTAATTCTACGTGTACAGTTTCCACTGTATAAGGAATTGCTGCTGAGCCCACCTATCATTATGACTTGAAATCACATGGTATGATGTAATAATACCCAGTTCTAAGGTTTTTTGTTGTTGTTGTCACATGATCACAAGTTTTGTTACCAGAAACTCTATCTTTATAGAGATTAATAGCATAACTAGAATTTTTTTTTAACAGTGAAATGTTCTCTGGAAGAGAAAGCATGGCCTTCCTCCAAAATCCTAGGGGTATGTTATAAAATTTTCCTATTCAGGCTTGTCAGAAACTCCACAGTATCCCATCTACCATGACTGCTTTTATCACAATCAAACCTGCTGGCTACATTGCCCAAATGTCAAAGCAGCAGGCAGCACAGACTGAAACTGCTGCAGGGCCTCCTCTTTTCTAGGCTCCAGTAGAAATTAGCAGTGCTGCTCCACCTACAAATATGGATAAGGCACTGTTCCAGAGTGTGGTTGTATGGCTTTCAAAATTCAAGGAGACCTACCAAGTGCCTTTTTCTTAGTGGCCCAGGTTGTACAAATTACAACATTTTGTATCCTTGTATGCTCCGGATTATAGCAAGCCTTAGTATTTTGCCAATATGGTAGCCCCTGAGTATATTTGAAATTTATCTTCTACCCACTGGTATGCATATGTCTTATTAGGGTATCTAGAGTGATTCCCTATCGGTTCAACAAGTACTGTTAGCATGATGCTTTCAATTTAGGAACAGCATGATATTCTGTGTAATGTCAAGATAATTAAGGACTATATTATGACACAGTTGAAGAATGAATATGATAATGGAGCAAAGGGGATGTTTTTATATGCAATAATGAAGAGCTGGGTTTGATCCTCATTATTGATAAAGATTTAGAAAAATACGTTGACCAGATACATGGTACCTAGTACCATGTGCTTCATTATTCTAATCAGTGAAGATACCTCATTGGGCATGGGGCTATCACTTGGCAAAATTTATAGAGCTCGACATCATCTGCCATTATCCATGCAGTTTTTGTAGGGTCCACCAAATCTATTAATTGAGAATATAATAGGCATTGCTACTCCTAAATCTTTGATGATGGCATTAATACCTACACCTCCCTTTTGGGTATACTATTATTTCTAATTTACTATATTAATGTGTAAGGGAAGTTTCAGGGACTTCATAAAAACAACTTCATACTCTTTTCAGGTCAGAGTTGCTGCATTCACAGTTACAGTGGAACAGGTAGAGATACCAATTGGATCACTTGTATTTGACTTATATTCCTCCCTCCGTTGTATGTAAACAGTACTGTATCATCTTAATGATTAGGGCAAACCACTCCTCAAAAGAAGATAACTTATCTTGTATGTTGGCTCCTTGGTTCAAAGCACATTAAATATCCTGGTGGCCACCATAGCTTATAATTTGATGGACTTTGATTGTTTAAATTGCACCTGCTTTGGACACCAAGAACTCTAATCCTGCAGTGCCCAGAGTTGTGTGAATGGTAAATATTAAGTTCCTCAGTGGGTCTTTGAAAACAATGGTCTACTTCTGCTTCTATCCTTTTGTTCCTGGATCCATGTTTTTCTTTGTATTGAGGAAATCACATATGCATCTCAGATTTAATAAATACCTCATATCCTGAAATATGGCATGCCTTCCTTTCAGAATGAGCTTTTGAATTGGCCCTTCCCTGTGCAGTCAGAAAGGCATTAAGGTGCTCTACGAGGCTAGCCTCTTCTAGATGATGCAGTATGTGATACAATAACATGATCCCATGGTAATATGCTCACTCACATTCTTTCTTTGCTGTGAAGCACACCTGCCTCATTAGGTGCTGTATTGTTAGGGTTACATATCTGTGGATCAGGCATTCCATAAGTCCACAGACAGTGGTGTTGGCTAAGTCTCCGAGGACAGGAAAGGCAAACATATATCTGGACTAGGTGGTTATCTCTATGAGGATAAATTAGCCCTATACCATTACACCAAAGACTCAATGATAGTTTCTGTTGTTGACAGGTTGGACACTTAGAGCGGTGGTATTAGACAGACCTTGATATTATCCAGTACCTGCTGTCGGGCCCATGCATAGCCTGTACATCAGCCACCAACGATACTCCATCTATTGATTATTCCAATTCTGGGTGCTTATCATGAAAGCAGACTAATCATTTTGTCTATTTGGTTGTTTACTGACTCTTCTATGATGGCTGCTTTCCATTTATACAGAAATCTTCACATGTTTTTCCATGTCCTATTTGTCCATCTTTATTTCTCTACCCAGACTTCCTCATCTCTGGTCTTCCTACTATTTCCTTCCAAGCCCCTGCTCAGATGAACAGACAACTGGCCACTTCCTAGGATGTTTTATATTCTCATTTCAGATTTCCACTTCTCTTAAACAAAATGATATTTCACATGTACAAGTGCCAAGAGGGTTCTAGTGAGTGCCCAACAATGAAGTATTCTGGAGCCTCAGGATGGAAAATGAGAAATGCTTGGTGCAGAGTTGAGGAAAGGAACTATGAGGTTTCATATGATCAAAGCTTGAAACTTCTCCAGTGGCTGGAATAAAAGGTGGGGCTGGGAGGGTCTGAAATAGTACACAAGAAGTACCTTGATATATCACATGAACCAACCACAAATTGAATGGAATATTATATATAATATTTCTATATATAGAAAACCCTAAAGATGCTACCAAAAAATTACTAGGTCTAATAAATGAATCTGGCAAAGTTGCAGGCTACAAAATCAATATCTGGAAATTGATAGCATTTCTATGCACTAATAATGACCTATCAGAAAGAGAAACTAAGAAAACAACCCCATTTACTGTTGCAACAAAAGTTAGGTACCAGAGAATATATTTAACCAAGAAAGTAAAACTATGGGACATTGAAGAAATAAATTAAGGAGGATACAAAGAAATGAAAGCATATACCATGTTCATAACTTGGAAAAATTAACATCATTAACTACCCAAACCAATCCATAGATTCAATGCAAAAAAAAAAAAGTAGATTAACTTATCAGTGTCTGATAAGTTAATGTATAATGCTAAAATACCAATGGCACATTTTACAGATTCAGAAAAAAAATATTTTAAAAATATATATGGAACCAAAAGACCCTGAATAGCCATAGCAATATTGAGAAAAACAAAGTTGGATATTAAACTTTACTACTAGACCAAGCATGTCAAACTTGGGGCCCACTGGCCACATGTGGCAACGATGAATATTTTTTGGGTCCAGCCAATATAACATTATGTAAGAAACGTTTAAATAAAAATTTCATAACTTAATTTTTACAATATCCTCATACATAACTTGAGGCCTGGTGCATGAAATTAGTGCACAGGGCAGGAGGGGTGTCCTTCAGCCTAGCCTGCTCCCTCTCCAATCTGGGACCCCTTGAGGGATGTGCAACTGCTCGTTTAGGCCCGATCCTAAACGGGCAGTTGGACAAACCTCTCACAATCCAGTACTGCTGGCTCCCAACTGCTCACTTGCCTGCCCTCCTGATTGCCCCTAACTGCTTCTGCCTGCTAGCCTGGTCACCCCCTAACCACTCCCCGGCCAGCCTGATTAATGCCTAACTGCTTCCCTGTCAGCCTGTTTGCATGTAACTGCCCTACCCTGTGGGCCTGGTAACCCCTAACTGCCCTCCCCTGCAGGCCTGGTCCCTGCCATCTTCCCTCCCTTACTGGCCATCTTGTGTCCACATGGGAGCAGTCATCTTGTGTATTGGAGTGATGGTCAATCTACATATTACTCTTTTATTAGATAGGATAGAGACCTGGTGCATCAGTGGGGGCCAGCTGGTTTGCCTTGAAGGGTGTCCTGGATTAGGTTGGGTGTTTCTTGGGGCATGGGGTGGCCTAAGCGAGGGGCCTGTGGTGGTTTTCAGGCTGGTCACACCCCTCAACAACCCAAGCAGAAGCCCTGGTATGTGGGATTTATTTATTTTTTACAATTGAAACTTTGTAGCCTGGAGTGGAGCCAAGCCTTCCGCTACCACAGCCATTGAAACTTTGTTGCCTTATGTGGAGGCCTGGGCAGGCCAGGGTGTGCAGAAAGCTTGGCTTCCTCCATCACCAGGGGCAACCCAAGCCTCCCTCCTGCTCTCTCTGTGGCCATAGCCATCTTGGTTGGGTTAATTTGCATATTCTCTCTTATTGGCTGGTGGGCATGGCTGGTGGGAGTGGTGTAGGTATGGTCAATTTGCATATTACTCTTTTATTAAATAGGATATTAATAACAAGCTATGACATTTATTAATGACTGATTACTATAATCCTGTTGCATTCATTTCCCTAATGTGCCTTACAGGTAGGTATGCCCTTTCTCTCCACTAATACTAGCAGCGAATATTTTAGCTGCTGATTGCATGTCATTAGTCTTGAACTGACTTGTTTGGTGTGTGCAATAGGAAATAATTTGCTTCCAGAGAACAAGAAAAATAGGTTTATTTGCAGTATACTTATTGATTTATGCAGTTATTCAGTGTCTGATAAGTTAATGTATAAGAAAAAATATTAATTTTTATTAAAATGTTCTATTATTTTGTTAACAATTACTCATTTATTTCAGCCCTTTATATTCAGCATGTCTTTATCAAAATAAATCTACTTTTTTTTGAAAATTGAAGCTTTTTTTGGCCTACATAAACTTAAACCTTGTTTATTTGGCCTGTGTTAGCTTTTGAGTTTGACATGCTTGTACTAGACATCATAATAAAAACAACCTGTTTATGGCATAAGAACAGGCATATAGATCAATGGAACAAAACAGAGAGTCCAGAAATCAACTCACACCTTTATGGTCAATTAATACTTGACACAGGAGGCAACAGCACAAAATGGAGTAAAGACAATCTCTTCAATAAATGAACTGAAGTCCTATAATGTAAATGACTTTGTGAAAGATTAAATATTTATCATCGACTAAACTTAAAATTAACCACTGCATGGCTAATCTAGTTCTCTGAGAAGACGACTTAATGACACCTAGAGAGACTAAGAGTGGTAGTATGGATGGAAAGGATATATGCTGGGGAGAAAAAAAGTAATAGCCTTCATCAATACAGTATTAGAATCATTTTGCCAGATGTACCTGTCACTAACATTGTCACCCTTTTTATGCCTTACTTGTTTGTGTAACTGAGGCTGGTATGGGCATTTAATGATAAAGTAGATATGAAAGTTTTTGGTAGAGCTCTAATTGCAATTAAAGTTTTCATTCAGGGAGCCTTTTTAAAAATGCAATCATCAAAGAGAGATGAATGAGGCTTACAGGATTTAGTCAATTAATAATATGACCCTTTAATAGACACGAATAGCTTGCATTTCCACTTTATTCAGATGGTCATATAATCAATGTGAGAACGTCACGGTTTTCAGAAAGTTTGGGGTGATTGGTCTTGACAATGACTTCCAGTCTTTCCACATTGTAAATGGATCAGGCAACTGAAATGACAGTTTTCACTGGGTTTGAAGAGAATCTTTCCATCATTTAGCTCTGCCCTAGAATATCATCATTGTCGTATCATTTAGGCCACACTGCTTCACAAAAATTCAGTTAATTAATTGTGATTGGTTGTAATTTGAGCATTCATAGAATTTGTTTTCTTTTGGCATTTAGAATACAACATCACTAGTGGTCAGTGAGTACCCTGGGCTTTGTAAGAGGAGAATAAATATCTCAGAGGAACTCAGAATTCCAACTGAGGTTCACCCATACTAGATCAACATCAATATTCCTTTAGCAAGTGAACTTCCCAGTAGAAGTACTGTCAAAGATGTTTATATTGTGTTTGAAAGAAAATAGTTCTCAGCAAAGATGCTAACAAATGTTTCTCTGATCTGAGACAAGTGGTCCCTTAAGATGGCTGGACAAATTCGGGGGGGTGGTGTTGATGACATTTCCTATTTGTATAAGCAAGCAGCTAACAGAAGTTTGGCACAACCAATGAGAGAAAAAAAAATCACTGGCCTGACTTCTACGAAATGACTTTTATTGGTGGGTCTAGCTTGTGCACTGCACAACGTTACTGATCCTGCCTTGAACCAGCTCATAGACAACTGGGGCTGTGCTTTCTTCCGAAGACTGGTGTTCTATAGAGGCTTGTTGCCTCCCTGGTGCTCTGAGCAGGGGGGATCTCTACTTTCTTCTGCTTTTTTAATCTATTAAATTTTGTACCAAGAGACCTGGATCCTGAGGTTACTCCATTTCTAGTATGAACGAGATCGTCTATTTAAATGCACGTTGCCTTTTGTGAGAGCTCTATAAATAGCCAAAATTTTATTGTGGTAGACTCAGCACTCACTGATTTCTTTGACTCTTTTGTACATAGAGCCAAACAACCTGAAAATAAATAGTGAGTAGGTATATTATTACAAACAAATAATCTATATGTTTTACAGTGCATTTATAAACATGTTCATGTTGGAATTTCTCTATAAATAAGACAGAGTACAGTACTTTGAGCCATTACAGATTCCATTATCCTCTCAAATACTGAGCAAGAAAATAATTCTCTTTTATCAAGTGGGCCAATTGCAAAACAAATGGTGTCAGTAGGTTCATTTGTTTAGATGCATTTGATGAGTGAGAAGATGGTAAATAGAGTTCAATAGAAAAATTACGAGAAAGGTTGGCTCTTTACTGAGGCCTGGAGGTTGTTTGCTTTTGGTTGTCTTGCTGTGGTAGAGTTGTGGGGAGGCCTATATTTCTGTATAGCTAGCTATTCATGCTTAGATAGTGCCAGAGACTTTTAGAAAATGTTTCTCTCTTCAGTCATTGAATACTCCAAACAAACAGAATCACAACTAAAATTTTACAACAAAAAATACTTAGAAAAGCAGCTGATTTTTTTCTTTAAATATTATTTCTTTCAATGATATTTTAAAAACAGCATTAAACTTGTCTTTTGCTAAAGAACATTTCTTCAAAGTTTTGCATGGAAAATCAAGCTGATTTTTTTTAATACCTCACCTGAGAAGTGAGGATATATATATATTTTTTCTATTGATTTTCAAAGAGAGTGGAAGGGAGCGGATAGGAAGAGAGAGGAGAAAGGAACATCTATGTAGGAGAGACATATTGATTGGTTGCCTCCAGCTCGTGCCCTGAAGGGGCTGGGGATTGAACCTGCATCTGAGGTACATGCCGTTGGTTGGGAATGGAAACTGTGACCTTTAGGTCCATGGACCGATGTTCTAACCATTGATCCAAACTGGTCAGGGCTTAGTTTTAATGAATTATATATTTTGAAGTTCACATGGGATTGGTTAAAAATAAAAATGAATTAATTCTATACAACTTATTTATATATTAGAAGTGGCATTGGTAGATGAAAAAATGTTTTACTGCTATTAAATATACCACTTAATAATGCACTGGTATTTAGGTAATAATGGTATTACTAAGTATATATATTAAGTTTAATCTTCAAACTAAGAAATATTAACCATAGATAGGTTGCCACTAATGTCTTTGGAAGACATTGCCACTAATGTCTTTGGAAGGCTACTGATGTTCTGGGTTTTCTAATTTATTAGAAACTGATTTTGTAAATTGCTAGATATAGATCATTTTGTAATAAACTTAAGCCACAAAAACCCTTATAACATAATAACCAGTTAATAAAAATAAAGAACTCCAGAGTTTGGGCAGTTTGACACGAATAGTGTTAGAATTTGGGAGGGGGTGCCAGTTATCAGTTTATTTATCTCAGCTCCTAAAGGTCCTACTGGTGCTACTGGCAGTGCTCCCTGGTCAGCTGGCCCAAGGCAACGCTTTGCCAGTTGAGGATCCAGGAAGGACACTGTAGGAAGAAGGGGATTCTCCTACTCTTTCTGCTGTGCCTCTCTTCCCATAGGCTGTAGTGGTGCTAGACTGGCATACCGGGCACCGTGGGGGACAGCTTTCCTGCAGGTCCCTCAGTGCTGCATCTGCTTCCTGGCCAGCATTCCACATGGGCACTTATCCTAAGTTCTTCAGAGCCCAACTCTCAGCTCCCCAAGGTAACACACAGGAGTTCTCCGGGTGCCCACACAGCTTTATGATAACTTGAGCAGCATCTTCTCATTCCCTTCTACCCCTGCAGCAGCTTCCAACCAGCTTCCAAAGGAGTTTAACTGCTCCCAGCACCCATTGACTTCCAGTAAATTTCATTGACATCATTAGGAAGTTTTCCAACGACCATCCTTCAATCCCTGGCCATGGACTAACCGTGGCTGTGGGAAATGCACTGAGTTTTTCCAACCTCAGTTTGTGACCACCACACTTTGTTCAACAACTAAACTCCAGCCTTCAGGAGGGCCCCCCTCACCAAGACCATTTTATTTTTGGGTACTCTTTTCCAGCTCATGTGTATTGCTTAGAATTTTCTTTTTAGCCCCTGAAATAACTAATTCTCTATATTTCTTTATATAAAAACTAGTGGCCTGGTGCATGAAATTCATGCACAGGAGAAGGGTTGCCAATCTTGGACCCCTCGAGGGATGTCCTACTGCCAGTTTAGGCCCAGTTCCTATGGGATTGGGCCTAAACCTGCAGTCAGACATCCCTCTTAGAATCTGGGATCACTGGCTCCTAACTGCTTACCTGCCTGCCAGCCTGATTGCCCCCAACTGTTTCCCCCACTGGCCTGCTCACCTTTAACTGCTCCCCTGCTGGCCTGATCACCCACAGCTGCCCTCCCCTCCTGGCCTGATTTCCTCTAACTGCCTCTGCCTAGGCCCCGCCACCATGGCTTTGTCCAGAGGATGTCCAGAAGATCTCCTGTTCTAATTAGCATATTACCCTTTTATTAGTATAGATTTACCAGTTCCAATTACTGTGCTATTTCTGTCTCCTGATTGGACCCTGATTGATATGTGGGTTGAAGAACATTTAGTGGTAACTTTAGTAGTTCACTGAACACTTCACTAAGGATGTAATTTTTCATTTTATTTGAAGAATTCTTCAATTTCTTAGCACTATTTAGATATATCACTAATTTTAAACGTTTTAGAAAACTAGGAAAAGCTAGATGTAATAAAACTAGTAGATTTGGTTATTTTACTATGATTGAAAATTATTTTTCAAATTTTATTTTATTTTTATACAGTCTATGACTATATCTTCTGCATTCCCCTTCTAGTATTTGATGTAAATCTTGCTTATATTTTATGAATACTTTGTATATTACTTGTCTTTAAATGTAACAAATACTCTCTAATACATGCATTGCTTTTTTTCCTGCTAGGAAAACTTATTCCTATTTCCAGAAGTTTGTATTTTGAACTGTGAAAAACTATCCCCTTATACACATGCTTTGAAAACATGAGTTTTTCTTCTATGTAATAATATTAAAAGATTATTCCTAACCTATAGTCAATTGCCTACTTAATATTAAGTTATATTGACATAACAAAAAGTGAGTATTTTTTAGTTCATTTTAGTAATACTTTTCTTTCTTAAATATTTTTAAATATATTTTATTGATTTTTTTTACAGAGAGGAAGGGAGAGGGATAGAGAGTTAGAAACATCGATGAGAGAGAGACATCAATCAGCCGCCTCCTGCACGCCCCATACTGGGGATGTGCCCGCAACCAGGATACATGCCCTTGACCAGAATCGAACCTGGGTCCTTTCAGTCCGCAGGCTGACGCTCTATCCACTGAGCCAAACCGGTTTCGACTCTTAAATATTTTTGTATGGATTTGCAGAATGAGATGAAGAGAGAGGGAAAGAGAGAGAGAGAGAAAGAAACATCAATGTGAGAGCAGAACATGGATTGGCTGCCTCCTGCACACACCCTACAGGGGATAGAGGCTACAACCCAGGCATGTGCCTTGATTGGAAATTGAATCAACCATCTATGGGTGCAGGGAGGAAGCCTGAACAACTGAGCCACATAAGGAAGGGTAGTAATCCTTTTTTAAAGATGTCCAATAATATAGACTGATTCTTAATAATAAAATCCAAGTAGTGAAGTCGGGATAAATAGTCTTAGTGAAATAAAATTATATTTCCCGACATATGTTATTATGTAGATAAAATAATTAAGTGATTTTTACTTAATTTTCCCCCTTTCACTGCTATATTTTAATTTCAAAGCTATCTAAATCAGATGAGTAGAGAGTATAAGGCATAACCAAATGAAACTGCAGATGTGATGTTGCTCACATCATAGCACTTAAGGTATTTCTCGTTTCAGTTTCTCATCTTCCTCCTCAAATCCATATTGTTGATCTTATTGGCTATCCCTCACTAGCGTGTCTTACCACTTTAAGTCAAGTTTTCACTTCTCAGCCCAGCCTCAGATTGAAATTTGCTTTCAAGTATTCGATCACTTTTTAAGCAGGAGGTTATCTCAGAGATATTCTTGTGCACTCTGCAATCTGCAATCTAGACCTGATGCAACCCCCACTCCATGGCTGGCACTTGATCTTAGAGTTCCAACTGAAAAAAGAAGAGGCTATTGGCTAGGATGCTATTTCCTACACCACTTAAAAAATTATGTGATCATGACACATCAAACAAATGGCACTTAGATAAATTATTAAATTATGCAGTAGTGTGTGCTTCTCTGAACAAGTCCAAAAACATGTTTCAAATGCTTAAGATGTGTATTCTCTCTCTCTCTCTCTCTCTCTCTCTCTCTCTCTCACACACACACACACACACACACACACACACACACACTCCCAGATACACACATGCTGACACATACAGACATGTCTTACTAATAGAAATGTCTATAATCACAAGTTTTCCCTGCTCCTTGCCTGGGAGAGTTGATTTTGCAACCAGGAAAGTGGCCCTAGATTTTGGCCTGTGGGGGATATTGAAGAGATGCCTCAGTGAAAGTCAAAGAATTGGGGGTGAACTCTTCTTCTATCACAGTGATTCGCATCTCTGGCTGCATCACCTGGGGATCTTTTAGAATTAATATCTAGCCCCAACTCCGGGCCAAGTAAATTAGATTCTATGGTGGTAGGCCCTGGATATTAGCAGTGTTTATTTAGAAGCTCTTTAGGCACTAGTAATTTGCTGCCAGGGTTGAAGACCATTGTACTATTCTCCTATAATTTAATCCCATTGCCTCCAGCCAGACCTGCAGCAACAGCAACTTTCTTTGCTGACAACTTTACTGTTGCATTGTTATTGCTAACTATTGGTCAGCAAATATTAGTGAGCACCACATTTGAGCACTTACATGTTTGGGGCCCTTAGGATATAGAATCAAAGACCCGGCCTTTTTAAACATGGGCGAACACTGACAATAAACAAATATATAGATACACTTTTAGTGCTATGAAGAACAATCAACCAAGATAAGGGGTTGGTTGAGACAATGAGAGGAGGAAGTAAGTAGGTATATGTTACATAGAGTGCTGTGGAAGGTGTCTTTCATAAGATGACTTTCAACATAGATCTTAAGAACATGGCTGTGGGAATCTTGCTATTATTTTGGACAAGAGCACAGTAGGCAAAAAAAAATTGAAATTTTAAAGGTCCTGAGGGAAGAGAGCTTTTTAAGTGATTCTCAATGAAAATGTTTAAATGGCAGATTCACTAAGAACATAGGTCATCTTTATAAAAATGTTGCTAATAGGGCTTTTAAAAATCTTTTAAGATTTTATTAATTTACATGAATAAAATCAATATATATTAAGTGCATACTTTGATAAATTTTGACAAATGTATATGCCCATTTAATTATTGCCAAATACGGATGTAGAAAGTTTTCTTGGGTCTCTTTTCACTCAATTCCCCATCCCTATCGAGGCCAGCACCAATTTTGGCTCTGTCACTATAGTAGATTCATTTTGTCTGTTTTAAAGATCCATTGAAATGAAATTGTACAGTATGTACACTCTTGTCTTAGATTTTTTTTCAGTAAGCATATTTATTTTGAAATTTATTTACAGTAATGCACGTATACATAGATGTGTCTTTTTTATCACTGGTAGGATTCCATTGCATAAGTATATCATAATTTGTTTAACCATCCACACATTGATGGACATTTGAGTTCTTTTTGTATTTGGCTATTGTGAGTAAAGCTGATATGGACATTTATAGACATAAGTTTTCATTTCTTTTGGATAACTATGTAGGAGTAGAGTTATTGTGTCATATGGTAAATATGTATTTAATTTGATAAATAAATGTCAAACTTCTGTTCAGAATAGTTGTGGTAAATTATATTCCACCAGCAACGTATGAGTATTCCAATTGCTCCATATCTTTGTCAACAATTGGTATTGTCAAGTGTTTTCAAATGTATCCATTGTAATGAATATGAAGTTGTATGTCATTGTAAAGTTTTCTAGACTTCTAGAAACCTTAATGGGCCTCAAACCTATACTAGTGACAGGAACAGGTCCCTCTCTAATACTATAGGACATGATGGCCTCATTTACATTGATTTCATTAAGAATGATGTTATTTCTAATTAGAATTGTTATAAGAATACAGGAGGTCACAGTGAAGGTTAGTGACAGGTACAGCAATTCTGAGCACCCAAGAAGAGATGAGGTCACATTCAGGCTTTGCTACTTGCTAATTGTTAAGTCTCAGGGAAGTCACTTAACCTTTTTGAGCTTCATTTTCCTAACCTGCAAAATTGACTTAGTAAGTAGCAACTTGAAGGTTATTCTTTGTTTAAATTTCTTGTAATATATGTTGAACCATTTCTATGTACCAGCATTGTAAAAAAAGCATTTAAAGATTTATCTTGTGTTATTTTCAAAATAACTCTGTGGCATATGGTGTATGATTATCTTTGCTTTCAGATGGTAAAGATGATGCACCGAGAAGTGGCCTGATTAAAGTCATTTAGGGTGCAAGTGGCAGAATAGGTCAGAGTCCATAACCTGGGTACTAACCACTATACGTACTATCTAGACGTCTGAATCACTCATGTTATTTGGGGAAGTCTAAAGAACCCGAGTAAGGCTAATAAAATCTGCAAAGAAATTGGTCTGAATCATCATGCAAACAGATTTAGGAGAGGGCTATTATTTTTATTGTTCTATAGAGGGAAATGGAAAGAGAAGACCCCGAAGAAGGGAGAATGGATGGCTGCAAGGGAGCAGTGTTTAATTAGAACAGTACTGGGCCTCGGCGAGTGAAGGCGGCGAGTGAAGGGCCAGTGGAATTCACTGGACAGTGGCTGAAAGATGCTGAAAGCAATGGTGCCTGTTTTCCCATGTGAAGTTAACAGAGTTGCTACTAAATATGTTCACTCATACCCTCATTTTATGCGATGTAACAATCTAAGAGTTAGGTAAGACTCAGAGAAATGTGTCTTCATTGAGAAAAGCTTACGTGACTTTTGCTGCTAGCCAAGAGTATGGACAGTGACCAAATTTACTTTCCACTTGAAACAGCTGAAAAATCGGAAAACAATGGATGAGACATCTATTTTCAGATATGGGCAGTCTTCCTAAATGGAAGAAATTGAGTTCAGGGTCCAGGAAGGCCAAGGTAGTTGGAATTCACATAGCAGAGTATAGTGTCTCATAGAGAATAAGAGAAAAATAAAAGAGGATGTGAGTTTCACAGATCTTCAGAAAGTCTCCCCAGGGTCTGCCACTGAGCACTGATTAACATTTGCCTGTGAGGAAATTATCTCAGGCCAGGAAAAGGCCCACCTGAAAGGAGCAGAGGAATCACCCCTCGAAGCTCAAGCACAGGAGTCTGCATTTCCACTTGCCGTAGCGTCCCATTTTGATATTCAATGTACATTGCACAGAGTACCATCCAGAGTACTCCACGTAAAATAGTAAACTAAAATTATCTCTAGACCAAAGACTGCTCTGGTTCCACTTAACCAAAACTGAAAAACAAACCCAGAAAGAATGAAACTGTTTCTAGGTAGTGTAACAGTATCCTAGGAAACAGCTTAAGAATATTTATAGGAATAGAGAATTTCCAGACCCATTAAGTTAAAAGACAGTCAAATACTAGCAGGCATGAAACAAAATAGGAAAATACAACCCATCATGAGGAGAAAAATTAATTAATGTAAACAAACCCAGAAATGTCACATATTGTAGCATTAAGAGACCCAAGCACTAACACAGTTTTAGTTTATACAATGTTACATAAGTTCAGAAGTAGAGAAAATATTAATTATACTAAGTAGAAACATGAAGGATATGAAAAAGACCAATGCTGAACTTCCAGAGATGAAAACTACAATAACTGGGCTGAAAAATAAATTAGGAGAATTTAGTAGTAGATTAGACACTGCAGAGGAAGAACGATAGATACATTTGGAGAACTAGCAAGGCAAGCTATTCAAAATGTAATAAAATTGGCAAACCAAGAAGATTGTATGTTCTAAACACGATTGTAAGCATTTTATGAATATTACCTCATTTAATCTTAACAAAATACCAGAAAGGCACTGTTATTTTCTTAATTTTATGCATGAGCACACTGCAGAGAAAAATGATTTACTTTGTCATACAAGTTCGCATAGCAACCAACTTTCTGAATCCATGTCACCACACACTGAGGGAGGATCCGTTTATTGTGGCACTTATTGATGTATTCATTGGTTATATGTGCTCTGACTGGGAATCAAACCTGCAACCTAGGTGCATGGGGATGATGCTCTGACCAACTTAGCTACCTGGCCAGAGTAAAATTTATTATTTTTATATTTGTCCATTTCCCCTCATTCTGTGAATATGTAATAGAGTTTGGTTATGGTTTTTGTTTGCAGGTTGTCTTTTCTTACCTTTGTTTCCCCGGATGCTAGAACAGTCCCACTGAGATTCAGCTGACAATCATTGGGTCTTTATCTGTTGAATGGGTGAGTAAAGCTCAAGATTCAGTACTGGTGAATAAAGAGAAAGTGGGATAAATATGATGACATTGTTTCTGTGAAAGTCAGGTAGTATTTAAAAAGCAATGTAGATTGAAAACTAGATTGTCATTTGAAAAGCACAGTAATCATCTCAATTTTTAAAAAGTCATATATTATTGCTTTTTTGGGGGGGCGTGGGGGGGGGCGAGCATTATTGGCTCATAAAATTCTGTCCGGTAAGTAAGAATACAATTATATGCTACTACTAAATTTTTCAAGACTAATTGTTTTCTTCACAGTATATGGCATACAAAGAAAATCATCTTACTTTAATATTTTAAAATTTGACAAGAAAGTACATGTAAGTTGTGTGTGTGTATCTGTTTAGACACCAGTGATATTGTCATTGAATTTTCTCTTATGATTAAGACGGCGTGCTGAGTTTAATGAGTCATTTGTAAGAAACCTGTCTTGATGATGAATCACCCACTATTTCAAAGAGGAAGATGTAAGCATTGCTAATGTGTAATTCAATGTAAAAACTGTTTTACCATTAAAAGAAGAAATGTGCTTAGAAGTGGAATAAATAAAACCCAAAAGTTGAAGCCCTAGTCAGTTGACTTATTATTATGGCTTATAAAGCAAAGCAGAGTTTTATGATTACTGGTGGACTAATAAATGCTTATGTAACTGGATGTTTTAATTCACTTAATGCATTTAAACTGACTATGTGATGAGCTCTATGTTCAATGAGTAATTGCTCAGACTTGTGCTTGAATTTGGTTATGCCTGCTAAGCACTCTTCTGCACATCATTCAGGTTGTCATTTTCACACAGATACACATGTGTTCTTATGGAAATAATAGGTTAAGAGTGATTGGCTATTATACTTTTCAAAATGTTGAAAAAAAGGATTTTTAAATGTATTATATGAAGTTTTGTATAATCTTGAACCAAAATTATAATTCCTTTTAATATTTAGGTAAGAGCTAGAGTTCTGAATAAAGTGAGGTTTAGTGTTTGGCACAAAAAATGATGGGCATTTATTCCACTAAAATATATAGTTAAATTTGAGGGGAAAAACATTCTTGTAAAATTTTAAAGTACCTGTATCTGCTCATTTGTGTATTTGCATAGTTGGCTTATTAGACTCATTAGTGTTGACAAAGTAAATCTGACTTTCACAGGATAAGCCAGAGGATTGACAAAATAATGGGGAGGTGGGGAGAGAGAAGAAATGGGGGGAGTAAGGGAAAGGGAAATTGTTAACATTCATATTTACATATATTTGTTCACATATTTTCTCTTTCACTTCTTAATATCTATTTTATGAATTTACTAAGTTTCTATTGTTTTCAAAGTTCTGTGGTAGATAGTTTTATGTGTTGAACTCTGACCCTCCCACCCCACCCCACAATTATAGATTGAAGTCTCAACTGTCCGTGACTCTGAATGTGATCTTGTTTGAAAATAGGGTCATTGCAGATGTGGTTGGTTAAATTAAGATGAGGCCATACTGGAGTAGAGGGGTCCCTTCCTCAGTATCACTGCTGTCTTTCTAAGATGGAAAACGTTGTGGCACAGGCATGGACTCAGGGAGAATACCCTATAAAGAAGGATTGGAGTTATGCTGCCACAGCCAAGGAACTACCAACAGTGAGAACAGAGGCTGGAACAGAGGCTCTGCAAGCACCTTTAGAGGAAGCAGGGCTCTATCAACACCTTGATGTCAGAACCATGAGTCAATAAGCTTCTGCAGTTCTGAGCCGCCTGTTTGTTGTACTTGGTTATGGCAGCCCTAGCAAAGTAACACAGGTGAGGGTGGCAGTATGAAGAAGTATTCATCTCTTTTAAGGGGTTAAAAATATAAAATTAATTGAAGAACAGATAGCATGGATAAATTGCTTAATAGAGTGGAACAGAGAAAGAAAGCATGCATAGAAATCACCTCCCCTCCATCGAACCCCAGCTAGGTATATGGAATGATATTGGAATAGTTGTTTTGCACTCAGGAAAAATTTTGCTTCTTCTAATGAATTAACTCGATTTTCTTTTTTAGAGATTATTTTTAATAATTCTTACTCTGCCAGCACCAACTTTATGGCCCACCAACAGATGTTTATTAGCCTTTGTGGCATACATTTATGTATTTCCTAACTTGTTTAGCATCCCTGCCTCTTTTTCTGTCTTCTTTCTCTCCAGCTTCATGTTCCTTTTACCTTGATGATTTTTACGTGTCTTCAAAAGACACTCTTAAGTCCACCCTCAAATAGGAGGTCAGATGTAGAAACTTAAGTAAAAGCTTGGAATGAAATGAAATCGGGATGGGATAAGAATAGAAACAAGAAGCTGCAGAGCAGGGTGGGTGTGCCTGTGTGCTGCTCTCACTGGGGAACCTGACACCAGGCTTGGAAGTATCTGGTGCTCAGGTCAAGAACAGCACACATGTAGCTCTGGGATTACATTTCTCTCTTCCCCTACTGGTACCTGATAATATTGTTTTCCTTTTACTCCATTGGAAACTTTATCATTTTTTTTAACCCAAAAATGGTCAAGCAAGTCACACAGATCCATCCCAATTTTAAAAAAACATAAACTTCCCTTTCATCTGTGCTGAGATGAAAGAGGAAAGGACGAACATAGAGCACCTACAGGATTAGGTTAGGGAGAAGTCAGTCCAACTCATATATTTCAGGAGAGTTAACAGGAAAAAGCTGTTAAAATAGGGAATTAAAAATATGCATAAATGTCCTAAGCATTTTCTTTTGATTTAGAACATAGAAATGTGAATTTACCAATTTATTTAAAATTCTCAATGGAAGATATGTTATTGACTTTAGGAGAGAGAAACATCAATGTGAGAGAAACATACATTGGTTGCCTTTTATATGTACCCCAACCTGGGATCAAACCCACAACCTAGGTATGTGTCCTGACTGGGAATGGAACCTGCTACTTTTTTTGGTGTATGGAGCAACACTCCAACCAACTGAGCTACTGGGCTAGGGCTAAATTTATCTTTTTTAAAATTTTTATGTTCAGCCTTTTCTTTTTCACTGATTGAAATTCAGCATCATTCTTTTGGCATAAACCACACTCATAAGGCATCATCTAAGATTTTCAGTTTGAACATATTTAAATATACACCTACTATATTACATACTGACTACATAAATATAGATATTCATTACATTTCCCCCCTTCAGTCAATAGCAATGTTTTAAATATAAATCCCATTTATCAAGTCTTTCCATATTATTCAAATTAGTTTTCACAGAAAAAAAGTTTTTTCTTTCACATTCGTATCATATTGATCTATATAGTAATAGATTACTTTGTGAAATGACACTGGCAAGTCCAGCTGGTAGAAGCAGATAGGGAACTAATGTTCTTGACTTAATGGCAGATTTAGTCAATAAGAATTGTATCAAGAACTCTAACAGCTGTGAGATTTCTCTAGACATCAAACTTCATAGAGGAGGAAAAATTACATTGATTAATCTAAAAAGTTGAATTAATAGAGATTTATTAACATAGTTTCTACTGTATTTTAAAAAGGCAGAGATGTAATAGAAAAGGAAATGGGTGAGCAGAGGTGCTGAATAAAATCTATGGCAATTGACAAGTATGCATTAGGTGCATATTAGGCTCTACCCATTGGAATTACAAGGAAGGAAATAAACAAAATCCCTATTCTCAAGGAATTTTTATTCTTAATAAACATAAAACTACCAGTATGTAATATAAACTACCAGTTACGATGTAGGCTAAGGAGAAAAATAAGCCAGATAAGGATAGAGACAATGAATGTTATCCTATCTAATAAATGAGTAAGATGCAAATTGACCGTCACTCCAACACACAAGATGGCCACCCCATGTGGACGCAAGATGGCTGCCACAAGATGGCCAGCAGGAGAGGGAAGTTGGGGTCAATCAGGCCTGCAGGGGAGGGCAATGAGGGGTGACTAGGCTGCAGAGGAAAGCAGTTGGGTGTGACCAGACCTGCAAGGGAGGACAGTTGGAAGGGACCTAGGCCTGCAGGGGAGAGCAGTTAGGGGTGACCTGTCCTACAGGGGAGGGCAGTTGGGGGTGACTAGGCCAGCAGGGGAGGGCAGTTAGGGGCAACCAGGCTGGCAGGGGAGGGATCAGGCCTGCAAGGGAGGACAGTTGGGAGGGATCAGACCAGCAAGGGAGGGCAGCTAGGCACAACCAGGCCTTCAGGGGAGGGCAGTTGGGGGGAACAGGCCTTCAGGGGAGAGCAGTTTGGGATAACCAGGCCTGCAGGAGAGGGCAGTTGAGGATGACCAGGCCTACAGGTCAGGGGATTTGGGGCAACCAAGCCAGCAGAGTAGGGAAGTTGGAGGAGAGGGAACCAGGCCAACAGGGGAGAGCAGTTAGGGGTGACCAGGCAAGCAGGGGAGGGTAGTTGGGGAAGACTAGGCCTGCAGGGGAAGACAGTTGGGGGCAACCAGGACTTCAGAGGAGGGCAATTAGGGGCTGTCAAGGGAGAAGTCAGGCATCAATCAGGCTGGCAGGGGAGTGGTTAGGGCAATCAGGCAGGCAAGCAGATGGGAACTAGCAGTCCTGGATTGTGAGTGGGATGTCCACAAGGATCAGGCCTAATTGGGTAGTCAGACATCCCTCAGGGGGTCCAAGATTGGAGAAGGTGTAGGCTGGGCTGAGGGCCTTCCCTCTCCCCCACCGCCATGCATAAATTTCATGTACCAGGCCTCTAGTTTTAGATGTTTATGAATGAAGACTTCTCTGATAAAGTCAGACTTGAGTAGAGACATTAATAAATTAATGGAGTAATTCATGAGGATATCTGGAAGATAACTTTTCTAGGCAGACATAGGAATTATTTGGCATAATCATGAACAAGTAAGGAAACCAATCGAACAGAGGAAAGTGAGCAAGGTGCAGTGACAGGAAATTTCAGCTGTGCGGAAAATAAACTGGGGATGAGACCTAGTAACAGTTGAATTATTTATAAACTATGCTCCATTAAACCCAGATTGTGCCGGTTTGGTCTCCATTCAGCCCAGAGGCATCATTAATGAGGCATCTCCATTCTGCATTTCCCTCGAATCCTCCAAACCCACTTTAACTCTGGTGAATCTTATGTCACCACATGGCCTTCTCAATCTCCTTTGGTGTGGATAGCATCAGTCTAAAATACATTCCTGACTTTATCAGTCACTAAGTCCTATTCTCTTCTGTTCATTTCACTGTTGTGAACTGGTCTAAACTAAACTCATGTCAGGCCCCTACCCCATGTCCCAATGTTTACTCTTGCCTCACTCTAATATATTTTCTTTCTTTCTTTTTTAATTTAAATACTTTATTGTTCAAAGTATTAGAGATGTCTCCTTTTTCTCCCATTGACCTCTCCAAAGCCACTCCCACCTCCAACACATGACCTTACCCCCCTATTGTCTGTGTCCATGGGTTATACTTATATGCATACATACAAATCCTTTGGTTGATCTTTTACCACTTTACCCCTACACTCCTTGAACCCTTCCCTCCCTTCCCTCTGAGGTTTAATGGTCTATTCCATGCTTCTATGTCTCTGGATCTAATATATATTTCAATTCAGCTGCCTACGTATAACTTCAAAAGTCTAAATCAGAGATTTCTAAAGTGCATTTCATTCTCCTGCTTGAAAACATTTCTATCTTAAAACTTTTCCCATTTTTGTCAATATTAAAACCAAAATCTTAAATGATACATGGGTCATTTGTGATCTTGCTCCCACTCACCTACCGCTGAGAACTTACAACTGACCACTTTTCTCTTCCTGTCCAGCATGCAGCTACTATTTGGCCTTCTCTTCTTTTGTTAAATATTCCAAGATCTTTCCTGAGTTAGACCACTCCACTTAAGCAGGAAAGCATCTAATCACCTATTTTCTCTTATTTTGGACTTATTCTCTAAATCTCAGTTTTGTTATTGCAAGACCCCACTGATTTATGTGGACCTACTTATGTTTCCATTAGAACATATAGATTGAACCTTATGGACTATAAGCTCTATGAAAACACAAGCCATATTTCTCTTGTGTTCCCAGAATCTGTCAATGTCTACATTGTAATAGAATTAAGTAAAAAGGAATTAATAAATAAAGGTGTCCCTCTCATCCTTTATCAGTAATGTTTACTGATAGTCTTATATGTCCATGATACTGTTTGGTAGTAAAAATTTATTTCCTCTATGAAAAGACTAGACTTTCTCTGGTATTCTTTTTTTCTGAAAGTCTTCAATACAAATCAAATCTTGAATTCAAGATTAAAGTAGATTGAGGGAAGTAATAAAGTATGATAATAATTATCATGCAATGCATTTTCCTCTTCCTCATCAGAACACTGGAGAAGGGGATGGCTTCTAATTCTTTGCATAAATTAGAATTTCTATTGAGCCTTTCCCTACTATGTTATTTAAAACTAGAGGCCCAATGCATGAAAATTTGTGCAAGAGTAAGCCTTTACTCCCCTCCCCCTCCTCCCTTCTCCCACCCTGTTGCCAGTATCGGCTTCCCTTCGGCACCTGGAACCCAGGCTGCTTCCCTCCTCCAGCCACCAGCAGGCAAATGGGACCCAGACTAAAATACATTCCTGACTTTATCTTGGGCTGCCCACAGGCTGGCTTCCCTCAGGCTCCAGCTTAGTCAAGAAGGACGTCATGAAAGACATCCAGTTTAATTAGCATATTACCCTTTTATTATTATAGATAGCTACCTCACATATATTATTCTATCCAGCTTTAGACCTTTTCTAATAGTCCTTTCCTTCATTTAGGTGAAATTCCTAGGATACTCTGGGTTCTACCTGACACTCTTCCTGTACCTTCTGTGTATTTCTACATCCTGTTCTACTTTTCTTAATCTGCTCTTTCTTAAAACCTCGAACCAAGCCTGTAACGTAATTCTACATTTCCAATTATTTTCAGACATGATCTTTAACTGCTGATGACAGGTCAGGGAAAGTATAGTAGCTTTTCCCACATACTTGTGTGTTTTTCCTGGCTTCTTGTCCATGCTCACTTTTCACTCACTGAATGGTCAGCACATTGATGCTGGCTGGTCTATGTATCAGATGCCCGATCAGGGCTAACGCTTCACAGATGGTGTATACTTACTCTTTGGTGCCTTTTCTAGACATTCTTCTTGTATACATATGTTTAGGCTTGAGTCTAGTGGTATATATTACTCATTGGATTTATTGTGTGATCTAAGATGTAGGATTGGGGAGGATTAGTTGGAATTATGAATGTTTACTGGAATACATTATGAAGCAATTGTAGAGATGCCTATCTGTGGAAGGTGAACATCTGGAAGTTATACAGAAGCAAATGAGGTCTCTGAAATAGGGACAGAGGCAAGTTACTAGGGAAATTCTACTGGAATGCATCAACTCTTTATCTTTGAGCAGCTCATGATGGGCCAGATTTGTATTGTTGCATAATTTTGTACAGGTGAAGCATCCACCTTATATAAAAACTGCTATTTAAAACTTTAACCTTGCTACTTTGCTTACTTAAATAATAAGGAAAATGAGAACATTTTCACTTCAGAGAGGCCATTAAACCTTCCCTGGACAGAATTATCAGTACTGGCACCAGGCCAGGTCTTTGGTTGAGGTCTCAATGCCTCAGCACATAGGGGTCCTTTAAGAACTTACAAAGGGGTGGGAAACATCCCATATTTGGGAGACAAAGAAGGTAAAAACATATAAATAGGGAAAATTTCTGCATGTTGAGGCCCGAATTTGAGAAACATTTTTCTCTGGACTGCACGTAATAAATGTAATTCCAAACTCTCTGAGCATTGTTTGATTATTTTGGTTCTCTGTAACAGGCATTATCAATTAATCAGTCATTCTATCTTAGAGTGATGTTTTCCTCTTCTACTGGTCTATTGTTGGCTGAGTTGTTATAATATTTTATTGTTATTAAAGTTCTTATAGGATTATATCTTGTCTCTTCAATTATAATTTTTTGAAGGTAAGCAAACCTCCAGCAATAGAATGTATTTCACCTTGTAGTGATCAATAAGTACACATTATATTGATCCAATATTATCCTGTGACAAAAGTGATCATAGTACATACTTAAGGGACAATTGGGGTAACATTTAAAAAAGACATCAAAGATTCAAACTGAACACTATTCAGTTCACATAACATTTTTCTCACATTTATATATATTTATATAAGCCTGTTAAGAATGACTATTCAAGAAATGCCACAAGGTCATTGAAAAAGTAATTGCAAGCTATTTGGGATAAAATGACTTCTTTGTTTTAAAGAGACAGAATTTGATGAATTCAGTGGTTTCCTTAAGCAGAATTTATTTTGTAATATTTTAAACTTTGCAAGAAGAATATGATAAAAGCAGCAAAGTTTCATCTTTATTGCCATGTCTCTCATCATTTCAGGAAAAAAAAATCTAGGCCAAATCTAAATTTAGGGTAATCTGTAAGCAGTTCTAACTTGTCCCACAGTGAATGTGTGACCTCTATGCCAAATAAGAAATATGGAACACCTGCTGTTTAATTTCAAATTGAAGAAGTCCTGTCTAACTAAAGGGTTGCAAAGAAGCTTTCTATGATGTGTACAGGTTTGTTTGTTTTTTTAATGAGAGTTTACCACTCATCATTCTTGCTTTTTTCCTCATTGATTTTTTAATGCCAGAAATGCTTTCAAACTTCTGCCAGAAAATGAGTTTCTCCAAAGAACCACAAAGCTCCTTTGATTATCATATATAAGATATTTGACCAAGATGATATCAGTGACCACAGAAGCATTTTTTAAAATTGCTTCTTACCATTTTTTCCTGGTGTAAAGTTCCTGTTTCCAAGTACCTTTCTTCAAATTTAAAATAATACTAGAAGATATCTCATTGCAATGTGAGCTACTGCTTGCAGAACCCTTGAATTTTCAACTTCAAAAATGGACACTAATTAATACAAAAACCTGATAACTCCCTTTTTTGGAAAACTTCTGAACTTCTTTTAAACGTGTTTAAATTCTCTTATATCTTTGAGTATTAGTTTTCATCATTGGACTGCTGCCCATTTCTCTGCATATATTTCTTCCCTTAGAGACCTTTTTTTACTTCCAAAGCTTTTGTCTCACTTCTATACATAGGACTCTAAAACCTTCAACATCAACGTTCTTCAGTACCACAGACACAGAGCTATATTTAGCTATATTCCTACATCACTATATTAACCTACATTTGTATTTTCTGATTACTTCTGATAATAGTATTGAGGTGTTCTGTAGATCAAGATGGAGAATGAGAGAAGTTACACTGGAAGAGTCCAATGTCATCAATCTGGAGTGGCATGCACATTAGAAGTTCTAAGAGATGACTGACTTAGATACTGATATGTGTCAGGACTATATCCATTCTCTTAATTTGGCCAAGCAGTCAGTAATACACTTCCCTAATAACATCACTTCTAATCATGTCTCCTTTTTCTGAATATATATGCCACTTGTGGTTTCAACCATCACTTGACATACCTACGAGAAGATGACATTTTCAGTAAGGAAAGTCATGAATTTATTAGATAATGTTTTTAGGTGAATACAATTTTAGATAAATATCTGAAGAATTAAAAGTTCTCCATCTCTCCTATATAATGTCTCAGAACCAGAGTGCGCTGCACCATTTCCATTTAAATAGAAATATATCTGGCATTTTCTCATGGAACTAGACTTTAGTAGTGGGTAATGTTCTATAGACATATTTTAATTACATCCATATTAGATCAATGATGGAAAATGAAAAATAGTAATCATATTTTATTATAATATTAAACACAAATCATGATAATCAGCTTTCTGTGAATTTGTATGTACTTATGAAGCACCAGAAAGATGTAATAAAAAATCATGGTGGCTAAACTAAGCAGATCTTGCTTTAAATCCTAACTCCACCAAAATTTTAGGTCCAGCAATTACTCAAAGAATCACTGTAGATAAGTCATTCAACTGTGAATACAAGATTTTTTTATTTTTGTAATGAGGACAATAATGCCTATATTTTATGTTTATTTTAAATTAGAAGTGATTTCTATAAAGTAGCCTGAAAGCAAAAGATGCTCAAACAAGAATAGCTATGATTTTCTGAGGTCACTGATATTACTTCTAACTATCTTCCTAATTATTTTTGGTGAAGAATGATTAGTATTTTTCCAACTATGAGTTTTCGTCCTATTGCATTCAAGATGATATCCATTTTTAGTCACTTATTCATTCAACCAACATTTATTGGGCGCAAGTGTGTGCCAGAAAATATACTAGTCAATGGGCAAAAAAACTCAAATTGTTTTCATAAAAGAGCTCCTAGTCCAACTGGGTAAGAAGCCGATAATTAAAATAAACAGAAAAAAAAAAGATAAATACTTTAATTGATGCATACCCAGAATTAGTATACCATTTACAATATACCGGCACTATTTAAGTGTTTCCCTCCTGTTGACAAGTCAGGTATCCTAGCAAAGTCCTTATTTACAGACTTCAAGAGATGCTTTTCATTCTAAGTCATAATACTTCTCTTCTTGGTTCTTTTTAAAATTTTTTTATTAATGTATTACATGTGTACATATCTTGCCATTGCCCCCCCACTCCCATGCATACCCTAACCCCCCAGTCTTGTGTCCATTGATTATGCTTATATGCATGCATACAAGTCCTTCGATTGATCTCTTATCTACCCCACATCTCCCTAACCTTCCCATTGTAATTTGACATTCTGTTTGATGCTATACTGCCTCTGTATCTATCTTTTATTCATCAGTTTATAATGTTCTTTATTATCCCTAAATGAGTGAGATCATGTGGTATTTTTCTTTCATTGACTGGCTTATTTCACTTAACATAATGCTCTCCAGTTCCATCCAGCTTGCTGCAAATGGTAAGAATTCCTGCGTTTTTATGGCAGCATAAAATTCCATTGTGTAGATGTACCATAGTTTTCTGATCCACTCATCTGCTGACGGGCACTTAGGCTGTTTCCAAACTGTAGCTATTGTAAATTGTGCTGCTTTGAACATTGGGGTGCATACTTGAAAAATAGCTGAAAAGTGCCAATTTAGTTTTTTCATCAGTGAGTAGTATGACTCACACAGAGCCAAGGTCTAGCATCTTTATTGAAGTATATCTAACACACACATACTGCACATATTTAAGTGCACATTTTGATAATTTTGAAATACGTATTTTTTTTTCTGGTAATCACCATACTTGTCTGTAGATATGAGCTTGTTTGCCTAATCTCATCTCTTTTTCCACCAAGTCCTTCAATACTCCTCCCCTCTGACAGCTGACAGTCTGTTCCCTGTATATATGAGTAAATTTCTATTTATTTTGTTAGATTATTTTGTTCATTAGATTCTACATTTAAATGAAATCATACGGTGTTTGTCTTTCTCTGAGTGGCTTATTTCACTTAGCACAATAATCTCCAGGTCTGTCCCTGCTATCCCAAAGGGTGAGATTTCCTTCTTTTTTATGATGCAGTAGTATTCCATTGTGTAAATGTACCACAGCTTTTTATCCACTCTTCTACTGATGGGCACTTGGGCTTTTTCCAAATTGTTATCTATAATAATAAAAGTATAATATGCTAATTAAACCAGACATCCTTTCGGAGGTCCTTCTGAATGAAGGTGGGCCTGCAATGGATCCTGAGTATCTTTGAGCAGCCAGAGGGAAGCCCAGGTCCCGGGTGCCAGAGAGAAGCCAATGCCAGCAGCGCAGGGGAAGGAAGGCCTCCTCTTGCACAAATTTCATGTATCAGACCTCTAGTTGTAAATAATTTTACAATGAACACAGGGGTATATCTATCCTTTTGAATTAGTGTTTTGAGTTTCTTTGGGTATATTCCCAGAAGTGAAATCACTAGGTCATAAGGCAGTTTCATTTTTAATCTTTTTAGATAACTCCATACTGCTTTCCACAATCACTGTACCAATCTGTATTCCAACCAACAGTGCAGAAGGGTTCCCTTTCCTCCACATCCTTGCCAACACTGTGTTTGAAGATTTATTAATGATAGCTATTCTGACAGGTGTGAAGTGATATATCTCACTGTGGTTTTAATTTGCATTTCTTTGATGATTAGTGATGTTGAACATCTTCTCATATGTTTATTGGCCAACTGTATGTCATCTTTGGAGAGATGGCTATTCAGATCCTTGGCCCATTTTTAAGTTAGGTTTTTTTTTTTTTTGGTGTTAAGTTTTATAAATTCTTTATAAAATTTGGACATTAACCCCTTATCAGATGTATCATTGGCAAATATGTTCTCCCATTCAGTGGGTTGTCTTTTCATTTTGTTGATGGTTTCCTTTGTTGTGCAGAAGCTTTTTAGTTCAATATAGTATGATTTACTATTGTGTGTTTTTTTTGCCTTTGTTTCCCTTGCCCTAGGAGATATATCAGAAAAACATTGCTATGAGAAATGTCTGAGATTTTACTACCTATTAAATAGACTATCTTTACATCATTGCATGTTCTTGCCACCTTTGTCAAACATTAATTGACCATAAAGGTGTGGGCTTATTTCTAGGCTCTCTATTCTGTTCCATTGATCTATATCTCTGTATTTATACCAGTGCAATGCTATTTTAATTACTATGGTTTTGTATTATAGCTTAATATCAAGTAGTATCATTCCTCCAATTTTGTTCTTCTTTCTCAAGATTGCTCTGGCTTTCAGAGTCTTTTATAAATTTTTGGAATATTTGTTCCATATACATTTTTGGAATATTTGTTCTAGTTCTGTGAACTATGGCATTAGTACCTTAATAGGAATTGTATTGAATCGATAGGTTATATTGGGTAATATAGATATTTAAATGATGTTAATTCTTTATATATCTATCAACATAGTATGTTTTCACTTATTTTTATCTTCTTTATTTCTTCAGTGTCTTATAATCTTTTGAGTAATTTGTGGTCTTTTACATCTTTGATTACATTTATTCCAAGTTTTATTTGTGTGTTTGGATAAAATTGTAAATAGGATTGTCTTCTTAGTTACCCTACCTGATAATTTATTATTGATGCAAAAAATACAAGTAATTTCTAGATATTTATTTTGTATCCTGATACTTTACTGAATTCATTTATCAGCTTCAATAGTTTTTTTTTTTGTGGAATCTTTAAGGTTCTCTCTATATAATATTGTGCCATCTGCAAATAATGACAGTCTTACTTTTTTCTTTCCAATATAGATTCCTTTTATTTCTTCATGTCTAATTGTTGGGGCAAGGATTTCCAGCACTATGTTGAATAAGAGTGGTGAAAGCAGAAATATCTATCTTGTTTCTGAACTTAAGGGAAATGCTTTCAGTTTTTGATCATTAAGTATGTGTGTTGGTCATTTATGACCTTTATAATGTTTTTTATGTTTCCTTTCCTTCCTTTCATTTCTCTTCCCTTCCCTTCCCTTTCCCTTCCCCTCCCCTCTCTTTCCCTCCTCTTCCTTTCTCTTGGCTTTCCTTCCCTTCCCTTCTCTCCCATTTACCTCATCTTACTTTATGTCCCTTCTTGCTTTTCATTGTATTCTATTTCACTGTCATTACCAAGCCCTAAGAAAGGAATTGTAGCAATTAATGCAGTTCAACTTCTTAACAGGCATTTCTATACCCAATTCATGTCTTTTCTAATTAGTAATTACAACAGATAGATGACTTAAAACCTTTTTCTGCATTATTAAATCCTGCTAAAAAACTTTCAATGATTATCCTTTAATATTTGAATTATGGCCAATGACTGAGAGCTGTTGATCTCATTCATCTCATTTAATCTTCACAACAATTCTATGAAGTAGTATCAATATGCTTATTTTACAATCAGGGAAATATGCCCAAGGTCATTTAACAAGTAAGTGATAGAGATGGGAATCCTGATTTGATTTCAAAATCAAACTGCTAAACAATCTTTATCTTCTCTCCAAACACCTTATTCTGGCTTTCAAAAACTTTATTTTGTTCAAACTATTTACTCATGTTGATTTTGCACTTACTATTGCCCTGTATTAAACAAGTTCAGATGAGTCAATATATTCACTATCCCCCAAATACTTTGTATATATTCTTCATATAATAGGATAATTATAGCTTTTCTAAACTTTGGTTTCCTCTTCTGTAAAATAAGTATAATAATACTACTTACTTCATATCGCTGTTATATGGGTTGGATGAAAAAAAAAACTTATATGAAGTCCTTAAATAGGTCAAGCAAAAGGTAAAGGTTAGTAGGGATTAGCTGTTACCTTACTTATGTTACACATCCCAGTAATAATTCACAAATGGGCATATGTTTTAGAAATATGTAATGTAAAAAGCACCATTCAAATGTATATTTGAACCTGGTATATATTTATAAATACATTTTAATTCTATTATAAAGGGAATCCCTGCAGTTACTGCTAATCTATCTTGCATAGGTGCCTTCTTCGAAAACTCCTGAGAGTGGCACATATTGAAGTTAGCCTACAATAAAAGACTATCCTATTATATTTATTGCTTAATGTAATATTAGCTCAACTTGTAATAGATTCCAAATATTTTGTATTAAATTTTAACTAAAAGTCAATTTAGAGATAATTGGGCATTTCTTCCACTTCGTTTTAAGACATATCAAAACAAAATTGATGAATCTTAATATAAAAATAAATGATAAAAGAATCTAGAAATAATTTTATATGTTTACTAAACACATATTCTGAATTGAAGCATATAAAAGAGTTACATTTATCTTAAATATTGTTTTATTTAAAGAAATTAGCTTATGGGATAAAATGAAAGAGGAAAACAGTAAATTTTAGTAGAAGCTTTATATTCATGGGTCGGTTATATTTTCTGCATTTTGAGGCTTGAAACATTAAGCATTAAATTATAAATAACAAAAATCATAAAGATATAGCAAGTAGTTATAAAATGCAATGAAGCAAGATGTTGAGATAAAATTGGCTGGAGACTGAAGTAGGAAGAATCAAAAGTAAAAAAAAAAATTAGGCGTTAGAAAATGCAATCAGGAGGCTATGAAATTTCATTGATATCTCAATGCAGCTCATGGACTGATGGATGCTGCCCACAATATATCAGTAAAAATGTGTATGGCGATACTGGGTATGTTTTTATCAGTGTGAGAGAGAATGCCCACCTTTGGTGGACAGACTCCATTCTAAGAAACATTTATCATGTTACCATTTGTGCTGATGGTAAATTCTTCCTGTGAGAACCAAATAGATGAAATGAGCTCTTTTTTTACTCTTTATATTTAAGTGATGTCCACATGACACAACGTATTTTATATAAAAAGTGTTCTTGAATTTGAGGGATGAAAATGTAAGAAGTAATTTCTATTCAATCTGTGTTTCTAATGAAACATGGGATACTTCTAGAATGGGCTGTGTAGTTCTGTTGAAGATATAATTTTCCTATACAGTATATTTATTACTAGTTGAAAATATTTCATTAAAAAATAAATGCTGGTTGAAAGAATAAATAAATATTTTAGCATATTCAATAAATTGGCTTACACATTTTAGCAATAGTAAAAAATAGCACAAGATAAATTACATTTAAAATCACTTAGAATTTGCTCAATTAATCTACAAAATTTTAATTAACTCTCTTGTGGGTCAAGTTAGGTGCAATAGATAATTCTGAAGTTATTTTTTAAGTAAAATTAAAATTAGTGTAAATCACATATTAGTTTATTTCACCAAACTACTAGTTTATTTCCAGTTTTACAAAACAAAATTAAAGACATCAAATGTAAAAAATATATAGTCAGAATATTATGTAGAAGAGTGAAATTGGACATTTTAAAGTCAAGTTCTTCAATAATATATTTTTAATGATTCTGAAACAGAAATTAATTTTAAAAATTTGAAGGCTATTAACTCATTTTTGACCACAGTTATCTAGACTAGGGTGGATTTATACTATGGTTACTAAGCTGAGACCTGCCCATTAGCTGAGAGGAACATCTAGAAATCCATTCAGGAAAATACCTTAAAAATGCATTAGTCATCATATTTATAAAGGAAGTAATGCCATATCAAAACTCTGCCTACTCAAAGTAAGCAAAAAAAATAAAATATAACAATCAAAACATTAAAATATGTGTATATATATACTGTGTATATATGTATATAAATAAAATGTGTACATATATAAAATGTGTTAATATGTGTGTATACCTATATCTATCTATCTATCTATCTATCTATCTATCTATCTATCTAGCCAGGGTCTGTAATGTCCAAAATGACCAAAGAGATGACCAAACACCAGGCTGCATGCACAGCAGGCATGGGTGGGCAGGGACTGGTGAGCAGGCTGAACTGCTGACCTCTTGGAGAGAAAAACAGGCAGGGCTGATCAGCAGCCACCCCAGGCTGCAGGCGAAAACTGGAGATAGAGAGAGAGAGGCAGGGGCAGATTGCTTTTGGTCACAATCTGGGACCACTGGCTCCTAACTGCTCACTTGCTTGCTTTCCTGATTTCCCCTGACTGCCTTTGCCTGGCCAATTGCCCCTAATTCCTCTGCCTGCCTACCTGGTCACCCCTAACTGCTCTGCCTGCCTGTGTAATCACTTCTAACTGCCTCTGCCTGGCTGCCTGATCACCCCTAAATGCCCTTCCTGCCAGCCTGATTTTGCTCCCAAATGTCTGCCCCTGCAGGCTCTCTCTGAGAGGTCAGCAGTTCAGCTTGATCATCCCTGTCTCTTTGATCAGGCCTGGAGATAGGCCTGGAGACATTGACTGCCATAGGAACCAAACAATCAAACCAAATCTGGGTGAACTATGAGGAGCCTATAGCTGCCTAGGAAGTGGAGCTTTTGACACTGTCTGGCATAGAAACTGACCAATCAGAACCTACTCTGGGTGAACTGCAAAGGCAGAATCTAAGGTGGGGTCTGAGTAGGGGATTTAAGGGCAATAGCTATTTGGTGTAAGGTGGTAAGAAAGTGGTTCATTTTTTTTAATGACCAGTTTGGCAGTATAGTGCATATGACAGGCTATCAGTCCAGGTTTAGGGATTATGTATTTTTATCTGCCAAGAGCATCTCCTTCTGCTGAAAAAGGCTTCCCCCATACACAATTGAAGCAATCCTATCCTATATAATCTATCTATACTAATAAAAGGGTGATATGCTAATTATACTGGGTCAACTGGCCATCTTTTGGACATCCAACTTCCTTCTGACAAAGCCATGGTGTGGTGGCTGAGGCAGAGGCAGTTAGGGCCTATCAGGCTGGCAAGGGAGGGCAGTTGGGGGCAAGATCAAGCCTGCAGTGGGGGACAGTTGGGGGCAAATTCAGGCTGGCAGGGGAGGACACTTAGGGGCGACCAGGCAGACAGGCAGGCAGAGGAAGTTAGAGGTGATTAGGCAGGCAGGCAGAGAGGTTAGGGGCAACCAGGTAGGCAGGCAGAGGGGTTAAGGACAATTAGGTAGGCAGAGGCAGTTAGGGTCAATCAGGCAAGCAAGCAGGTGAGTGGTTAGGAGCCAGTGGTTCCAGATTGCGAGAGGGATGTCCGACTTTCCCCACGGGGTCCATGATTAGAAAGAGTCCAGGCTGGGCTGAGGTAATGCCCCCCATGCATAAATTTCATGCACTGGGCCACTAGTGTATATATAAAATATGTATATATAAAATGTGTAGGTTTATGTTCATATATATAAAATATATAATATTTTTTCTAAAATAAAAAAATATTTTGTAGTTCAGTGATATATTTATTCAAATTTTGATTTTCTGCAAAACAATTATTATTGGCCTTAATTTGTGAAGAATATTTTTACTGGATAAAATATCCAGGTGGGTAGTTTTCTTTTTTTTAGCACATTAGTATTATTCTAGTGATTTTGCCTTTGCCAGTGTCATATGAGAAGATTGTGATCATTATTAACTTTACTGTACACAAAGAGCATGTGGTGGCTACTAGGGCCTCAGGTGCCTCTGGTGGCCCATCCCTGCACCACGTTTCTGTGTCACCAGAATCCTGGTAGGATCTCAGGTGCATCCTAATACCTGACTAGTTCCTATGGCCATGAGCAGTTCCCCAAGGCTCCAGTAAACCTAAGCTTCTAGCCCATCTCAGCATGGGCTGGTCCCCATGGCCACAGTGACTTGTTGACTCAGGCTCCAAATCAATGCTCAGGAACCATGCCGGGGGGTTCAGCTGTGGCCAAGGTACTAGGGGGAGAGGGCAACATTAAGCTGACTACCACCATCCCAGACTTTTGACTATTGTAGGACAAGGCTACCAAGGACTCCAACAGCAAGAGCAAGAGTAGACTAGTAAAGGGCTTTGCCTTCTAAATCCAGTCTGTAAATTTGTAAGAAATAAACCCATTCATATATGGCAAACATTTGACAAGGGAGTTAAGAAGATGCAAAGAGAAAATTATAGTATTTTCAATACATTGTGTGGGAAACTCAATAATCATATGCAGAGTAATGAAATTGGATCACTGTCTTATACCACTCACAAAAATTAACCCAAACTGGATTAAAGACATAAATGTAAGACCCCCTCCCCCAATTGTAAAACTACTAGAAGAAAACATAGCAGAAAAAGTTCCTTGATATTAGTCTTGGCAAAGATTTTTTCCCCAAAATCTTTACCAAAAAACAAAAGCAAAAATAAACAAGTGGGGCGAAATCTAAATAAAAAGCTTCAGCACAAAAATGGAAACAATCAGCAAAATAAAAAGGAGTGGGGGAACATTTGTGCAAAATATCTATACTAATAAAAGGGTAATATGCTAATTAGACCAGACATCTTCCAGATGACTTTCTTGACATCCCTTCAGACAAAGCCACAGCAGCTGCAAGGGCTGATGGCTGGCAGCTGGGGTGTCTGTGAGGGCCGGTCTAGTGCTGTGGTCCCTTTTTCAGAGGCCACAGGACGAGGCCCAGCAGGAGAAAGCAGAAGGGAGAAGGCAGAAGGGAGAAGATGGTGCCATGGGGGAAGGGAGAAGGCCTGCATTGTGCAAGAAGGGAGAAGTTGAGAAGGCCTGTACCATGGGAGGAAGGAGAAGATGAGAAAGCCAGCACTGTGGGAGAAGGGAAAAGATGGCATTTACGCAGTTAGGGGAATCAGGCTTGCAAGGGAGAGCACTTAGGGGGATCAGGCCAGGATGGGAGAGAAGTTAGGCAGTTAGGGCTAACAGGCCAGGAGGGTAGAGCAGTTAGAAGGATTAGGCCAGCAGGGCAGAGTAGTTAAGGATGATAGGGTTGGCAGGGGAGCAATTAGGGGCATCAGGAAGGTAGAGGTGATTAGGGGAGATCATGCCAGCAGGCAAGAGAGCAGTTAGGAGCCAGTGGTTCCATATTGCAAGAGGGATCCTGGTTTGGAGAGGATGCAGGCCAGGCTGAGGGACCCTTCCCACTCCCTCCCAGTGCATGAATTTTGTGCCTCTAGTTTATTAGATAAAAGGTTAATATAAAAAAGTTACAAGGCACTCATATAAGTCAGTAACAAAACAAAAAATTCAATCAACCCCCCTCCCAAACAAATATAATGTAATTTGGAAATGGACAGAGGAACTGAGTAGACATTTTTCCAAAGACATAAAAATATCTAATAAGTACATGAAAAGTTGCTCCTCACTAATCATCAGGGCATTGCAAATTAAAATAACAATGAGCTATTGCCTCATACCTGTTAGGATGATTACTATCAAAAAGACAAGAAACAACAAGTGCAGGCAAGGATGTAGAGTAAAAAAGAACCCTTGTGCTTTGTTCGTGGGACTATCTATTGATAAAGTGACTATGGACATTCTTAAAAAATTTTAAATAGAACTGTCATATGCCCCATCAATTCCACTTCTGCGTATATAGGAACAAGCAAAAGTAGGTTCATAGTTTTTATACAAATAAATAATACAATAATTAATATCTATCTATATATATAGAAGCCTAGCAACCAGAACCGTGGAATGACCAGAACGACCAGTGGCTATGATGTGCACTGCAGCAGCCAACCAGCCTGATCCAGGCCCCGATCAGTCCCTCTCCCCAGCCAATCCCACCCCTGATTAGCCCCCAACACCTTGATTTGGCACAAGGCCAACTGGCCAAACACCTGCAACCCCTCCTCTGTCACTGGCCCAGCCCAATGGAGCCTCATAAAGGCAGGCTGGATGGATCCCCACATGCACAAATTCATGCACTGGATCTCTAGTATATATAAAAGCCTAAGCAACTAAACTACTGAACCAGTTGACCATTCACTATGACATGCACTGACCACCAGGGAGGAGACGTTCAATGCAGGAGCAGCCCCCTGATTGTCAGTGCAATCCCGCAGTGGGAGCACCACTCTGGTGACCGATGGGTGCTAGATCCAGGGCTCATGGCTGGCTGCCACAGCTCAGAGAACGCAGCAGAGCAGCAGGGAGATTCCTGGGCAGTGGGTCAGGCATAGTGGGGCCAGGAGGAGTAGGAGCATCAGGGGGAGCAGCAGACAGCATTGGATTATCGGTTTTGGCCCAATCCCTGCAGGCTATGCCGATGGACTCCACTGGTACGTGAATCTGTGCACCGGCCCTCTAGTATAATAATTCTATCTAATAAAAGAGTAATGTGCAAATTGACCATACCTCCGCTATATACACAAGCCACACCCTCCAGCCAATCAGAGCGAGTATTCAAATTAACCCAACCAAGATGGCTTTGGCCACAGAGAGAGCAGAAGGTGGCTTGGGTTGCCCCTGGTGTTGGAGGAAACCAAGCTTTCCACAAACCTTGATGGGCCCAGGCCTCTGCTTAAGGCAACAACATTTCAATGGCTGTGTGAGCAGAAGGCTTGAATCTGCTCCAGGCTACTAAGTTTCAATTGTAGAAAATAAATAAATCCCAGGTACCAGGGCCTCCACTTGGGAATACCCACCCTGACCCAGGACACCCTTAAAGGCAATCCAGCTTGCCCCCTCCCATGCACCAGGCCTCTATCCTATCTAATAAAAGAGTAATATGCACATTGACCATCACTCCAAAATGCAAGATGACTGCCCCCATGTGGTCAAAAGATCCTGCCCCCATGTGCACAAAAGATGGCCACCACAAGATGGCCAGCAGGGGAGGGCAGTTGGGAGGGACCAGGCCTGCAAGGGTGGGCAGTGGGTGATCAAGCCTGTAAGGGAGGGCAGTTAGGGGTGACCAGGTCAGCAGAGGAGGGAAGTTGGGGGTGACTGGGCCTGCAGGGAAGGGCAGTTTGGGGTTACCAGGCCCACAGGGGAGGGCAGTTAGGGGCAAACAGGCTGGCAGGGGAGTGGTTAGGGTGTGATCATGCTGGCAGGTAGAAGCAGTTAGGGGCAATCAGGAAGGCAGGCAGGTGAGCAGTTGTGAGCCAGCAGTTCTGGATTGTGAGAGTGATGTCCCAGATTGGAGAGTTAGCAGGCTGGACTGAAGGATATTCCCTCCCTCCACCTCCCCGTGCATGAATTTTATGCACTAGGCCTCTAATATAAGAATAAACTGTTTTATGTATTCACAACTGTAAATCTACTTTTGCCCACCCTGCTATATATCCAAAATAAATGAAAAGTATCTCAAAAATGTCTGCATCTCCATGTTCATTGCAGAATTATTCACAATGGATAAGCTATGGGAATCACCTAATAGTCCATCAAAGAATGAATGATTCAGATGGTGTGGATCAGTGGTTGAGTGTCAACCTATGAACCAGGCAGTCATGAGTTTTTTTTTTGTTTGTTTTTTTTTTTTTCAGTTTCAAACATTTATTTTACCACCATCAATACTAACCATCTCAAACAGTCTTGCTGCAGAATGGCAAATACACATCTTTATATCATCATTCAACATTGATAATTCAACACAGTACTTTTTCTGCTGACCCAGGAATAGCCTTAGAATCCTCAAGACAGTGCTCAGGACAGCCACTACTAATGAATCAAGTAGGCATGCAATTTAGAAATTATAATTTTTGCTTCATCTCCTGTTTTTGAATTTCAATCTCCATAAATACCAGAAAATATGCAGTGACTGACAGAATCAAATATTGTTCTTCCCAAAGTCACAGAATGGGAGCTTTCAGACAGAACTCATCCTACTGAGAACAGATTTTGTTTGGCCTAATACAATAGTGATTTTTAAAAAATAAATTATTGGTTGCCAACAATAAAACATCAAGAAATTTGATTCAAATACTCTGATCTCTATCTTTTCTTTAAAAATCATATTTGGGGCTTGGCTGAGTAGGTAGCTCAGTTGGTTAGAGCATCATTTCAATATGCAAAGATTGTAGGTTCAATCCTCAGTCAGGGTACATAAAAGAATCAACCAATAAATGTATAGATAAGTGGAATAAGAGATTGATGTTTCCCTGTCTCTCTCTTTCTCCCTCCCCTCCATCCTCTCTCTCATCAATGAATAAAAATCTGAACAAAATCCTATTTGAGAACACTGGCCTTTTATTGTCACATTGCCACAATTGACTGGATATGAGAATTGGCTCTCCCCTAAAGCTATGCAAGTTCAACAGTCTGCTATTAATCCCACTCATTCAATTGGGCTCATTTACATGATGTACTTTATCTTTTTTAATTTTTATTTATTAATTTATTTATTAATTTATTTATTTATTAATTAATTTATTAATTTATTTTATTTTGATTTTTTCCTATTGCCCTCCCTACCCCCTAGTACATGCCCTCACCCGTTCCGCCCCTCCCCCTCCATTGCCCTGTATCCACTGGCTATGCTTACACACATGCAAATAAGTCCTTCCGTTGATCTGCTACAGACCCCTGTCCCCCAACCTCCCCTGCCTTCCAACTGTAGCACGATAGTCTGTTCATGGCTTCTTTGCCTCTGCATCTGCTTCCCTCCCACCCCCTGATTCTTGTCTTTAAAAACATCTTGCTCCTGTAGGCTAGAAATAAACACACCAGAGCAAAAGAAAAATGTTTGAGTCCTAATTTCAATTTCCGATAGCTTTGAGTTCCAGTTTCAATGTCAAACAGTTACTTAATGTGTACATGTCATCAATGGTATCTGGATAGTGGACAAATGATGGCGATGCCGGTCCAAACCCTCTCTGGTTTGGTCCTGGGCATCCTCTAGAGATGTACAGCTGCTGATTGCTCGCATGGCAAGGCGTCGTCAGCATCTTCCATCTCTGGACTGTTTCTCCTCTTGCCTTCATGGTTGGCACAGACCTGTCAGTTCCTCTCTGTTGCAGGAATCCACTTGGTCTTAGAGTTGTTCTCTGAAAGTATATAAACATATTCTCGACCAAGAGTTAATAAAGGAATCTTTTTTATAAAGTTGACTTGGGGTCCTTTTTATTTTTGCCTACTCACTTTTCCTTTGGCTTATTTTGACACCATGTGTGTTTTTCATGGGTGTCTTGCTGTTAGCATTATAAATGGAAATTAATTTTCTGAAGTGAAAATTTTCTAAATATAATTTACTTACCAGATATTTTTCCTTACATGCTATTATCCTAATCCCCCCCATTTTTTTTTGATTGATGGAGAATTTGGTAAAATTTTTTAATGTAATCTTGATAACTTTAAATTTTATTTTTTGAGCACAAATATGCCTGTTTTATGTTCATTACATATTAAGAATTTTACCATGAGATGAGCTATCAATAGAAATTTTAATTAATACTTTAGAAACAGCTTTTTATCCAGTACACTTAAATTTTCTTGGGTGTTTGCTTATTTCAGTTCGCCAATTTAAATTAATCTGAAAGCTTAATAACTCTTTTACATCAAATTTAATACGCTCCCAACAATCTTAGATTACCCTGTATATATTAGTGGAAAGGTTTATGTGCATTGAGTAGGCACTGAGAATTCCTAGTGCTAAGCTGAATTTAGATATAAGGCAGCTGCTGTCAGCATGTTTCTGTCTGTTACCTAGGTCCCGATCTGTGCTGAGCATGGGAAGCGAAGTATCCATGGGGGCAGGAGACCTCCCTCAGAAGGGGTGAAGCAGGCAGTCATGGTTTGATTCCCGGTCAAGGCATCGATCCCTAGTAGGTGGTGTGCAGGATGCAGCTGATCAATTATTCTCTCTCATCATTGATGTTTCTATTCTTCTCTCCCTCTCCTTTCCCTTATAAAATAAATCAAAATATATTTTAAAAAGAAAAAGAATGAATGGCTAAAGAAAATAAGGTATACTGTGTATATACAATGGGATAATATCAGACAAAATAAAAATCTCGCTATTTATGATAACATGAATGGATGTGATGCCTATGCTAAATGAAACAATTCAGATGGAGACAAAACGAATAGTGTATAGTCTCATTCATATGTGGAAGCTAAAGAAGCTTATAGAAATAGAGATTAAAATGGTGGTTCGCAAAGGCTGTGGGGTGAGGGAAATGGGAAGATATTCTTCAAAGAGTACAAACACAGCTATAATATAAATAAGATCCAAATATATAATGTACACCATTTTATCTAATACAAGAGTAATGTGCAAATTGACCATACCTCCACTACACACACAAGCCACGCCCACCAGCCACACCATCCAGACAATCAGAGTGAGTATGCATATTAACCCAACCAAGATGGCTACGGCCACAGAGAGAGCAGGAGGAGGCTTGGGTTACCCCTGGTGATGGCAGGTGCTTAAGGCAATAAAGTTTCAATGGCTGTGTGAGCAGAAGGCTTGGCTCCACTCCAGGCTACAAAGTTTCAATTGTAGAAGATAAATAAATCCCAGATACCAGGGCCTCCATGTGGGTCACTGGGCAGCGTGGCCAACCTGCAAACCACCACAAACCCCTCTCCCAGGCTACCCTATGCCCCAAGAGAACACCTATCTTGATCTAGGACATACTTCAGGGCAAACCAGCTGGCCCCCACCCATGTACTAGGCCACTATCCTATCTAATAAAAGAGTAATATGCAGATTGACCATCACTCCAACACACAAGATGACTTCTCCCATGTTTCAAAAGATCCTGCCCCATGTGGACACAACATAACCACCACAAGATGGCCAGCAGGGGAGGACAGTTGGGGGTGATCAAGCCTGCAGGGGAGGGCAGTTAGGGGTGACCAAGCTGGCAGGGGAGCAGTTAGGCATCAATCAGGTTAGCAGGGGAGTGGTTAGGGGGTGATCAGGCTGGCAGGCAGAAGTGGTTAGGGGCAATCAGGAAGAAAGACAGGTGAGCAGTTGGGAGGCAACAGTCCTGGATTGTGAAAGGTATCCTAGATTGGAGAAGGAGCAGGCTGGGCTACAGGACACCCCTCGTTGCCCCCCTCCCCCCCAGGCTGATCAGGGTCCAAAGGTCTTGGTGGGATCATGAGAGGAGGTGATGGTGGCCAGGCCAGGTGTGAAGGGAACAGATGCCAGATGCCAACACTGCCCTCTGAGCCCTGCCGCTCCATGGTTCCCCACCTCCCCCTCCACTTCCCTCAGTGCCAAACCACCACTGGGGGCCTGCTGGTCAGTGGAGGGCTGGGGGGGGGCAAGGGAGGGTTTCAATCCCTAGTTTGGAAGGTGCAGGGGGCAGCCAATCAATTATTCTCTATCATCATTGATATTTCTATCTCTATTTCCCTCTCTGAAATCAATACAATATACATTTTTAAAATGTAAGGTTTTTAGAGGGTAAAAGGTAGGACAAGAGAGTTATTGACAGGGGGCATTTGAGATCTTGCTCACATTTCAGATAGGTTAATATAAGGTGGTCCTCAGGGGGGTGACAGGTGAGAAGTGTCAGTGGGTAGAACAGGGCACTGCGGGCTGAGGAACGGGCTGTAATGACTGGGAATGTCTGTGATAGTGACACCAAAAATGTGTTGGGGTCATCTCTGGGATCATTCATTCCCAAGAGGTTTTGATTCTGGATGGAAGGAGAAACATGGAAATCAGCAGGCCTTTCTTAGCCTAGAAGGTGATGCGGGCAGCAGGAGGAGGCTGCCCTGCTTCCTACAAATGTAAACATGCAGTGTAACTGCACATGGACATCAGTCACAGGGCCAAATGAATGGCCAGCCAGCCTGCTGGCTATGTCCTGCCACTCTCTGGCTGTGCTGTGGCACTATTAGCTGTGGGAGCTGAAACCACGCCCCCTAGCATAGATAGTATGTGAAAGGGTGGGCATGAAACCAGAAGCTGGAAGCAGGAGCTGAGGCAGCCTGACAACACTAAGTCTGCCATGGAGCTGGATGGGGAGCAGCTGTCAATGTGACTGGCTTTGGAGTCGAAGGGGCTGCGCTTCCCACTTGTCACTGGTGAGTCCCTGTGAGCTGGGCCAGGTGGGGCCTGGGAAGTCCTTTCCTTCCTGGAGCCATTCTTCTCTGGGTGGCAGCATCAGCTGCTTTTTATTTTCAATTTATTTATTTTTTATTGGAAAGCAAGTTCTGAGCTTGAGGTTCCTGGGATCCCTGGGCCATAGCAGGCCTCACTGCCCCTCCTCCAAAAGCCCACTTCTCTTCCTACATTGAGCATCTGGGCCCCTAGTGCACATCATAGTGACTGGTTGACCAGTCGTTCTGCCATTATGGTCTCTGGGCTCTTATTGTATATTATTATTTACGATATAAATGCTATCTAATAATCAGATTGCCCAACTTAATATGTTATATATCAATATCTCAATAAATCTCAAAAAATGAGTTTCTTGTGTGTTAATTTTATCATCTGTTATTTCTGTGTCTGTTTTTGTTTCTTCATACGTCGTGAGTTTTTTATTTGATTCTGGGTTATTGTAAATTTTATATTGTAGAGTGCCAGATTTTGTCATTCTTTCAAGTTTATTTAAACTTTTTTTTTCTGCCAAGCAGTTAAATTACTTGTAGATAATATTGATCCACTTGAAACTTGTCATAAAGCTTTGTTAGGACAGCTTTAGAGTAGCCATTTTTTGAGAGCTGCCTACAGAGCATGTAACACTCTAAGAAAATATTTTTGTATGACAATTGCTTATATAAATAAATAGATTCAAATATATGTTACAGAATTAGTGGGCCCATGTTAGATGTGGTATTTGTTAATTAATGGATATTTAGAATAATAGCTAGAGAAGATATTCTTATGTATTTCGGTTTTATAATCAGGATTTTTATTATTACAGACACCATCTCTTTCTTTTCAGATTCAGAAAACATTTCCTCAATTTCTTTATTTTCAACTGTGCCAGTCCTTACTAATTTCCTATCTCCCATCATGAGTAAAAGGTGATAATACTGGTGTTACAATGTCTAAAATCTTTGTGATCTATTTATGTTGAAAAACAGATCTTCTTGTCTCTGTAGTTCCCTCATAACATTCAATAAAAAATATTTAATACATGACAAATGGAGTCATAAATTATGCTACATCATTCAATATGTCAATTATAAATGCTAGTTTCCAATCACTTTATCAAATGCTTGCACTACTTTTCATTGATTATAAGTACAAATCATAGCCTTACTTGTAACATGCGGCAAAATGCAAATAATTTCTTCTCTGGTTATTTTACATTTACCATTCGGAATTTTATAACATAATATAGAACAGCACATTTTCCAACCATTTCTTTCCTTGATTTCTTCAGGTTGCATTAGCTGCATTTCTAAAAGTAATTGTTTCAAGGTAGAGAACACTCTTGTCTTCCATGCATTGTCATCAATGAAGAGGGTAGTGGAGAGTCTGGGGTGAAGTATTAATAGCAGTGCCTTTTGAGTGTTATGCATCAGCATTGCCAACGCAGGAAAATACAATACCATCATATAGTTTGGAGTCCAGAAAGAACATAATCAGAAGAGCCCATTGGTATTGCAGAGCAGCGGTCTGGAACTTCTTAGAGGATAGGGACATGGTCATCCTGGTAGACTGATTGACACATAATCCTGTGGATGTGATGCAGTGACTGCCTGGGGTGACAGAGGCCATGGTGGAATGCATAGGGTAAGGGATACCAGCTTCTGCATCACTACCATCAGCAACTGAAGATCTGAAGTGATGACACACAGTTGGAAGAGCTGATTCACCAGCCCACAGAGCACCTCAGCTCAAGAGCTAGTGGTGGGATTTCATCAGCTTAAAAACGATTGAACTTACCATGAGTGTGAGTCACACAAATCGACTTGAACATACCTTTTTTGGTGCTCTAATCTCACACAATCCTGTGAAAGAAATACTATGCTAGTCATCATAAGTGACGAACTTGCTGTCCTTAGACAATTCTGTCAAGATGAGTCCCTGGATCATTTAGTGTAGCTCATGCATGGGAATGTTCTGAAAGCCCTAAATAAAGATATGGGGGCTAGAGCCCACACAAATTCTGGTCAGGGATCGAGGACATCCCACTCAGCCTCAGCTGTTCTCAGGCAATGGAGGGGGAATTCCTTTAAAATAATTAGGACCCCTCTTCACCCCGCTAGGCATGGGGCCAAGAACACAGCCCCAACTCATATCTAAAGACAGTACTCCTGTACTCTGGTACAGAATTTCTAACCTCAACATTATTGCTTTTTTTTTTAATCTGGATAATTCTTTGCTTAGAAGGCCAGTCCCATGCATCACAGGATGTTTAGAAGCCTATCTGACCTCCCACTCAGTGGAAGCCAGTAGTACTGAGTCAAGTGGTTTTTTTGAACAGGATGTAAGGGTGATTTCTTTTCCAGGTTCTTGTCCAGGTGGATTCCAAGAATGAAGCCACAGACAAAAAGTGGAATATAAAAAAGTGGAAATTTATTGGAAGCAAGTACAGACTCCCATATAAGGAGGAGCTCCCAAAGAGGGTAGCCCACTAAGCTTCTTTTTCCTAAGGTTTATAAAGGTCTTTGTTTGTTGATGCTGCCTTCCAATTGGTGGAATATCAACTTCAAACCCATGTGGTGACCCCTGTTTCTCTTCCCCTTCAGTAGTAGAATGTTCTATTTCCTGTGAAAATCATTTTCCTCTTTCTCCCATTTGTCAGCATTTCTCTATCTTCTGTGAAAGTTTGTTTTCTCTTTTTCCCCATACCCTGTGGCTTTCCCTATCTTCTGTGAATGGATGTCTTCCTCTCCCCTTATCCTGTGGATCCTTTTGCTTTCTATGAATGTATGCCTTTTGGAAGCTCCAAGCCCCCAACCAACTATGCCTTCCTCATCCATGGACCCTATTTCTAAAACTCCCTAAACCTGCCAATTTTACCCCCTAAAACTCCTTTCAGTACCATCCATACCCAATGTGACAACCAAAAAAATGTCTCCAGATATTACCACTGGTCTTCTGGGAAAGTGAAATCATCCTAATTGACAACCCCTGTTTTAGCTTTTGTTTACTTCTACCAGTAAAGTGTGCCACTTCCAGTGTTTCTACTGAATCCTCTGAGTGTAAAATAAACACCTCCTCTTTATTGTCCATACCAGAGACCCCAGGTGCATGAAATTCATGAATAGGGTGGTATTCCTCAGCCCAGCCTGCACCCTCTTCAATCTGGGACTCATACCAGGATCAGGCCTAAACTGGTAGTTGGGCATCCCTCTCACAATCCAGACTCCTGGCTCCCAACTGCTTGCCTGCCTTCCTTTCTGATTGCCCCTAACCGCTTCTGCCTGCCAGCCTAATCAGCCTGTAATCACTCCCCTGCTAGCCTGATTGATGGGCTAATTGCTCCCCTGCCAGCCTGTTTGCCCCTAACTACCCTATTCTACAGGCCTGGTCCCCCTCAATTGTCTGCCCTGCAGGCCTGGTCCCCCCACAACTTCCCTTCCCTACCAGCCTGGTCACCCCTAACTGCCCTCCCCTGCTGGCCACCTTGTGTCCACAGTGGGGCAGGGTCTTTGACCACATGAGGCAGTCATCTTGTGTGTTGGAGTGATGGTCAATCTGCATATTACTCTTTTATTAGATAGGATAGAGGCCTGGGGACCAGCTTGTTTGCCCTGACGGGTGTCCCAGATCAGGGTGGGGGTTCCCTTGGGACATGGGGCAGCCTGGGCGAGGAGCCTGTGGTAGTTTGCAGGCTGGCCATGCCCACCCCCCCGGCAATCCAAGCAGGGGCCCTGGTGGCTGGGATTTATTTATCTTCTACAATTGAAACTTTGTAGCCTGGAGTGGAGCCAAGCCTCCTGTTTGCTCTGTGGCTGCAGCCATTTTTGTTGGGATTTATTTATCTTCTATAATTGAAACTTTATAGCCTTGAGTGGAGGCCCAGGTCCACCAGGGTGTGTGGAAAGCTTGGCTTCCTCCATTGCCAGGGAAACCCAAGCCTCCCTCCTGCTCGATCTGTGGTTGCAGCACCTTGGTTGAGGTTAATTTGCATACTCCCTCCTGATTGGCTGGTGGGCGTGGCTTGTGGATGTAGTGAGGTGATGGTTGATTTGCATATTACTCTTTTATTAGATAGGATGCTATTGTCTTCTAGCACTGCATTTTCTCTGGAAATTGTCTTTCCTAAAGTTTCCTGGAAATTATTTTTTCAGTTACCTTGTGGTTTTTCACCTATGCACTTGTAGCTTATAATTTATCAGCAGATTCAAGGAAGGCTTTAACCTGATTTACTGAGCTCTTTACTTTTTCTGTGAGTGTCTTTCTCTCTGTTATTTTATCAGCAAATTCACCACCATCCTTTATTGAATGCCCATCTGTATGTCCTCATTTCTGTCAGAATTCCTTGAATGTTTTAGGATATTCCTTCTTGTCAATGATTCTCTAGACAGAAAAGGAGGGCAAATGTAGGGTCACAATTGCACTTTCCTTGCAGACCAATGCCCAGAAATAGTTGTTCCACATATTAATTTATCTGATCCTTCAGCAGGGTTAAGCATTTTTTTAAAAATATATTTTACTGATTTTTCACAGAGAGGAAGGGAGAGGAGTAGAAAGTTAGAAACATTGATGAGAAAGAGACATCGACCAGCCGCCTCCTGCACACCCTACAGTGGAGATGTGCCCGCAACCAGGATACATGCCCCCGACCGGAATCGAACGTGGGACCTTTCAGTCCGCAAGCCGATGCTCTATCCACTGAGCCAAACCAGTCTTGGCGGGTTAAGCATATTTTTATTATCATATCCTTCTTGGAAAAAAATAAAATTAAACAGAAGCAAATATTCCTTCCCTTGTTTTCATGACACTCAGAGTCCTTGGTTTCCTGCTACTTTATTTGATCATGGCTTTTCTTCTTCACATGGCTATTAGAAACCTCACAGCTTGAGCCGGCCTACACTGGTATGTTCATTCGCTAACCTGACATCATGGAACCTCAAAGGAAAACCAAATGTGATATTTCAAAGACAAAGCACTTCAGTTCACTTGCTTCAAAACATGATGTTCTTCCTGAGTTCCTTATCTCAATAATGATGCCATCATTCATTTAACTGTGCCCAAAAAAGATGTCCTTGACAACTTACTCACCTTAACTCCCTGCCATCCATCACTAAGTCCTGCCAGTCAATTGAACCTCCTAAATATCCTATACATTCATCAAATCATTTCCCTTCCCACTCTCGATTGAAGCAGCTTCATATCTTCTAGTCTACTGCAAAGCCTTACCAGTGATCTGTCTTTATTTGCACTGGCTTCTGCATAACTTTCTCCACTCTGAAGCTAGAGTGATCTCAAAAATGCAATCTAGTTATTATAACCCTTGCTGAACTGGGTTGCTTGATATCCAATTACTTTTTAGAATAAGACTAAAATCTTTAATATAGTTTAGAAAAACCTGTTGTATCCCCCTATCTATCTATTTATACATTTTAATCCTACTGAAATATTTTCAGTTTCTTGAACCACGTACTTGAAATATGCCTTTCTCTCTTATGTTTACATGTATTTTCAAACAAGGAAGCCTATTTTTAGAACACGTAACTGCTTCTGACCATCCTCCCCTCTTGCCCAGTAGCAAACACACATAAATTGCATTATTGCTCTCTCAACTGCAATTATCAGGTCAAGTACAATTTCCTAAAAATTAAAAAAAAATTTGCCTTGACCAGGTAAACTTCTTTTGTCTGAAGCTCTAATAGCAATTTCATCTATTCTATCTCTGCTTGTGATCATTTAGTTTTTTCTTTTAAATTTTTTTTTATTGATTTCAGAGAGTAAGGGAGCGGGAGAAAGATAGGAACATCCATAATGGAAATTGAGCCTACCCTAAGCGGGAATCAAACTATGATCTCATGGTTTATAGGTTGATGCTCAACGACTGAGCAACACCAGCTGGGCTGATCATTTAGTTTGTGTTTATCTCTGTAACTACATAATAAACTCTATGACAACAGCATCTGTGTTCAATTTTAGGCATGTTTTCTGGTATAATCCTGAACATGGTATATACTGTATTTCTTGGATGGGTGAATTTATGAATAAATGAAATAAAAACCATGCATATGTACAGAATTATTAAGATATTTATTTAAGAGAAATAAATCTTATAGTCATGATATGTTTTAAAATTACCTTTAATGTATTCTATGGAAGTATTGATCTGAATTTCCCCTGCACTTTGTTTGCTTCTTATCCAGGGTTTGATTTAATATCTTATTTCTATTAAAGAGCAGAAAGAAAACATCCTTAACATTCATTACTAAATACATTCAATACAAAGATCTCTAGCTTCAACTTCTCAGTGTCATCTAACCTGTCTTTAAGGAAACAACTCTAATTGTTCCTTTGACAGTTCCCATTTCTTTACCACTGTTGAACCAATTTTCTGTCTGATTTTGTTGTCTGCTATACTCTTCTGCCTATATCAGTCTATCACTTTTCCCACTTCCTTTTGTTTCTATATCTAGCTTTGGTTAGGCACATTTATTTGTTATAAATCTTTAAGTCATATTAAGACAGAATGTTCACCATTTAGGCTTCGTGAAGACACAACCATGGTACTCATTTTATTGTTGCTTTTTCTGTCTCTCCCTTCTCTTCGATGGATTAATGTAGCCAAAGACCATAAAATCATTATAATTCTGTTTATTGTATTATGTCCTCACTAGTACTTGCATAATTCTTTTATTTATATCATGTTGCCTACGACGAGCATGAGGACTTAATTGTATTCCCTGTGACAGTTTGTTCAATCTTATTCTATATTATTCAAACCCACCCACCAATCTCAAGCTCTTATCTAGGAAGTAGGCTCACTTTTTATCTCATTGTACTACACAAATTTTAAATTAGTCTCACTTTTAATTTTGTTTTCTAAAAATAATTCTACTTTTCTTTTCTCTAATTTTTTTTTCAGTACAAGCAGACTATACTTTCAAAGGCTCATCCGTCTTCACTTGAATTTTTTTCCTTGTCTTTCATGAATAATTTTCCTGGTTTCATCATTCATACAACATATGCATATACTTTGTGCACATTATAGACACAAAATGTTATTTCTTTCACCATCCTTTGAGTGCTTAAGCCTACTAAAGGAGACCAAATCCTACTAACAAATCCTACCACTGTTGAAAGTAAGTTCCTAGTAATCAGCTATTTGTCTTCTGAAATTTCTAGTGGTACTTGGCAGTGATGGGCAACCTCTCTGTTTTGAAAATAATCTGCCTTTGTTTCTGTGATTCTACACTCAACTCCTATCACCCTCCATTTCTCACAAGATTTTATGCTTCTTTGTTGGATCTCATTATCCAGGGATTTTTTTTTTTTTTTTACTTTTTCTTCCTCCCTTATAGTTAACCAGTAAGTCCTGATGATTTGACTTCCATTTGACTTTCATAATGTCATTATATGTGCCATCCAACTTCCCAAACACACTTCTTAGGCTCTCATGATCTCTTGTGTAGAGTGATATTTGTATATAAGTAGTCTTGTAATTGATTCTGTTACTTTCATTGTTTCTCTGTTTCAATCCATCCTAGACTACAAATTAAGTCAAACTTTCTAAAATGTAGCTTCAAAATTACATTGCCCCTGCTCCAAAAAGAAAAACAAAACAATATTCATTGACAATTTCCCCCTGTCACTGAAGAAAATATACTCCCCATGCTGGTGTATACAGCTCTAAGCAAATGCTCCTTCCCTAGTTACCTCATCCCATTATACATGCCTCTTACTTTCAATTACTCTACTTCCAGGTCTGTGGACACACTTTGCCTCATATGCCATCCTCATCAATCTGAGACTTTAAAGTCCAGCTGAAGAAGTGTCAGCAAATCCATTTTATTATAGGCTTACAAAACTTGCAGGGAAAAATAACTTCCCCTTTACTATCTGGACCTTTTTTGTAACAGTACTTCTAATACTATATTGAGTTATTTTATAATTATCGAGCTTTCTAACTCAACTATAAAGTTTTGAAGGCTAAAACTAACATTTACTCATCTTGGTATTTCAATTACTTTCCAGCTTAATAACCGTCACAAAGAAACATTAGGTTTTATTGTTTTGTTTTGTTTTTAATGAATTTAGTTAGTTAAAGCCATTGGATATAGTACTTTAGTTTACTCTAGTCTCAAGTGCTTATAATAGGATAGCCAAGAACCAGAACTGATATCTTTAGCTGGTAGATACCTAAGAAAATATTGCTAAAAGATTTGATGAGAAGTTTACCAACAGATTTTTTTGAAATAATAATAATTACTATAGCTAAGGTTTATAAAGCCCTTAATGTACTTAGTGCTTTAAGTATATTTACTCATTTAATCTTAATTATTTAATGATACTAGCATTATTAACTCTATCATAAATTAGGAATTTGAGGTATAGAGGAATTAAAGGGCTTTTAAATGGTAACAATTAATAAGTAATAAATTCAACCCATTTTAATATTAATACATTTACCTATATCTCTATGACTTCTCTTCTTATTAACTTAGAATAAATAACTTTTTTCACTTGTAAAATAGATCTACCCACAGATCTATCTTCTTACATTGAAATGTTAATGTTAGATTGATATTTCCTGAGAATATTTTACTGGAATATTTGGGTCAATGGCTCATACTACATTGCCGGAACCGGTTTGGTTCAGTGGATAGAGCGTCGGCCTGAAAGGTCCCAGGTTCGATTCTGGTAGGGGGCATGTTACCTTGGTTGCGGGCACATCTCCAGTGTGGGGCGTGCAGGAGGCGGCTGATTGATGTCTCTCTCTCTCTCATCGATATTTCTGACTTTCTATCCCTCTCCCTTCCTCTCTGTAAAAAATCAATAAAATGTATTTTTTTTAAAAAAGAACATACTACATTATTACATATGCTGTTGTTAATTACCTATTCTCCAAAAGTTTGATATTCTTTTCCCTTGCCTCATTTTCCAACTATCAAGAGCAAAAATCAATATTGAGTTAAAGCCAGCAATAGCATAAGTTTCACTTCAATAATATACAGGATGGAGCAAAGTAAGTTTACAGTTGTGAGTTTATGAAACACAGAATTTATTCCTGTGTTATTATTTATTGATCATTGTATTATTTTCCATACAAATAATTATAAATGTACTTTTGCCCCACCCTGTATCTATAATAATAAAAATCTAATATGCTAATTAGACCAGACAGCCGAATGACCTTCCAGATGTCCTTCTGGACAACCTTCCAGATGAAGTCGGTGCTGTGAGGGCCAAGGGAAGTCACCCCAGCTGCGAGGGCTGAGCCCCTTGCATGAATTTCGTGAATCAGTAATTTAGTTTAAATATAAAAGAAATGAATAATTAACATACTGTACAAATTCAACCCTCTAAAAACATACATACCCACAATGTTATTATATTGCATATTTCACATCTGGTATGATTTCATAAAGATAGACAAATTACTAATTAGAATATTATTTGGTAGAAGTTGGGTATCATCTGGAGGCATCTGGCTCTACTTTCATGGATAGTCACAGAAGCCCTGTTGTACATAGTTTTAGCCTAGTCCTCCATTTCTGGTGGTAGAGGATTGACACTTAAAATACTATATTCTGGTTCTTGACCAGATATTCTATGCTATTCTCTTTTGTCATGCTAAACTGAGCTGGATAATTTGAGACACATTTCCAGGTTTTAACTCTTCACCTAGAAAAACTAGAGTTGATATAACTTATAGATAGGTCTCTCTTTGCACAGCTCCATAATAACTGAGATCAATGTGAGGACATGGTTTCTACATACATTAGTTTAGTGGCTTGAATGATGGCTCCAAGAAAAGTATGTCCATGTTTTAATCCCTGGGAGCTGTGATTTTTAGGAAAAAGGGTCTTTGCCATGGTAACTGAGAGCTCTTGAGATGAGGTCACCCTGAACTATCCAAGTGGGTCTTAAATCCTGTGAAAATGCCCTTATAAGAGAAAGACGGAGTTAATTTGAAACAGGATAGAAAACAGCGAGAAGAGGAGGGGCATTGTGGTCATAGAGGCAGAGATTGGGGAGATGTGCCTGTAAATCAAGAAATTTTGGTAGCCACAAGAAACTAGAAGAGGGCAAAGAAGAGATGCTCCCCTAGAGCCAGAGGGAGCACAGCTCTGCTGGCAGCTCAGATTTGCACTTTTGGCCTTCAGAACGAGGAAAGAATAAACATGTTCTCTAAGCCACCAAGTTTGTAGTAATTTCTTTTGGCAGGCATAGGAAACTAACGTAGTGTCATTTACAAGGTACCATGCAAAATTAAGGACTGCCTATATTGGTTATTATATAATTTTGTCTTCTATTCTTTATTTATTTATTTATATTTTTTCCTCCAATAACATTTTTTTTAAATTAATTTTTTACACATATCTCCCCAATGG
>JAAGEH010000304.1:4812958-4898361 GCA_011751065.1 Lasiurus cinereus | reverse complement strand
TATTGGACTATTGAGATGTTTGGCTTCCTCCTCATTGAGTTTTGGGAGGTTATATTTTTCTAGGAAAATGTCCATTTCTTGCAGGTTGTCCAATTTGTTGGAATAGAGTTGTTCATAGTATTTTTTAACAATCCTTTGTATTTCCACAGGGTCTGTTGTTATTTCTCCTCTTTCATTTCTGATTTTGTTTATTTGGGTCTTCTCTCTTTGCTTCTTGGTGAGCCTGGCTAGGGGTCCATCAATCTTGTTTATCCTTTCAAAGAACCAGCTCTTTGTTTTGTTGATCTTTTGAATTGTTTCTTTGGTCTCCAAGTTGTTTATCTCCGCTCTGATCTTCACTATTTCCTTCCTTCTGAGTTAACTGGGCTTTTCTTGTTGCTCACGGTCTAGCTCTTTGAGTTGTAGGTTTAGGTAATTTATTACCATTGTTTCCTGTTTTTTGCAGTAGGCTTGTAGGGCTGTGAACTTCCCTCTCAAGACTGCTTTCACTGTGTCCCATAAATTTTGTATTGTTGTGTTGGCATTGTCATTTGTTGCCATGATGTTTTTTATTTCTTCCTTGATCTCTCTGGTTACCCAGTCATTGTTTAATAGCATGCTGTTTAGTCTCCATGTGTTTGATTACTTTCTATTGTTTTTATTATAGTTGATTTCCAGTTTTATGCCACTATGGTCTGAGAAAATGCTTGATATGATTTCTATCTTCTTGAATTTGAAGAGACTTTTCTTATGACCCAACAAATGATCTATCTTTGAAAATGACCCATGTGCACTGGAGAAGAATGTATATTCTGTGGCTTTGGGATGAAGTGTTCTGAAGATATCAATTAATTCCATCTGTTCTAGTGAGTCATTTAGGATTGATATTTCTTTGCTGATTTTTTGTTTATAGGAATTGTCCAGTGGTGACAGTGGGGTATTAAAGTCTCCTACTATGATTGTATTGTTGTCAATCTCTCCATTAATATCCTCCAAGATTTTTTTTTTAATGTATTTAGGTGCTCCTATATTGGGTGCACATATGTTTACCAGAGTTATTTCTTCTTGTTGGATTGTTCCCTTTAGTATTATGAAGTGTCCTTCTTTATCTCTTGTTATGTCCTTCACTTTGAGATCTAATTTGTCAGATATAAGTATTGCAACCCCACCTTTTTTTTTTATTTCCATTTGCCTGAAATACCATGTTCCATCCCTTCACCCTCAATCTGTGTGCATCTCTTTTCCTAAGGTGGGTTTCTTGAAGACAGCAGATATATGGATCATGTTTTCTTATCCAATCGGTTACGCTATGTCTTTTGATTGGAGCATTTAATCCGTTTACATTTAAAGTTATTATTGATGAGCACTTATCTGTTGCCATTTTTAGTCCTTACTCCCGAGTTCCTTCTTCGCTTCCTCTTTCTTTTTATTACAGCAGACCTTTTAACATTTCTTGCATTGCTGGTTTGGTGGTAATATATTCCCTTAGTCCTTTTTTGTCTGTGAAGCTTTTGATTTCACCTTCAATTTTGATTGAGAGTCTTGCAGGGTACAGTATTCTTGGATTCAGACCCTTCCTTTGCATGACTTTGTATATTTCATTGCATTCCCTTCTGGTCTGACGAGTTTCTGTTGGGAAGTCAGTAGCTAGTCTTATGGGGGTTCCTTTGTAGGTAACTTTCTGTTTCTCTCTGGCTGCTTTTAAGATTCTTACTTTGTCGTTGGTGTTTGCCAATTTAATTATAAAGTGCCTCGGTGTCGGTTTGTTGGGGTTCATTTTGCTTGGGACTCTGTGAGCTTCTTGGATTTGTGTGGGTTTTTTCTTTTCTATATTGGGGAAATTTTCTGTCATTATTTCTTCAAACACGTTCTCTAATCCTTGTTCAGTTTGCACTCTTTCTGGAACCCCAATTATGCGGATGTTGTTTTGTTTCATGTTATCCCAAAGTTCCCTTAGACTCTTCTCTTGCTTTTTAACTTTTTTTTCTAGAAGCTGCTGTACTTGGGTATTTTTTCCTACCGTGTCTTCTAGCTCACTGATGCGGTCCTCTGCTTCTTCTAGTCTACTTTTGATGCTTTCTATTGAGTTCTTTATAGCAGTGATGTCATCTTTCATTTCTTCTTGTTTATACTGCACCTCCTCTAGGTTCTTCTGCATTTCTTCTTGCTGCTTCTTCATCTCCTCTTGCGTCTTCTTCATTTCCTCTTGGCTCTTACTCATATTGTCAAATTTGTCTTCCATTCTTTTCAACCTCATTATGATAATTTCTCTGAACTCTTTCTCTGGTAGGCTTATTTCTGGTTCTATTTAGTTTACTTCCTTTTCTGGTGAAACCTGCCTTTCTGTCTTATGTGGGCTGTTTCTTTTTCTGTCCATGGTCTTTCTTCCCCGGGAGTCTGATTATGTAGTTCTCTCTCCTGTCGTGTGCTCTGTGGATCTCTGGTTCCACCGCGTGTATGTGCCAATTGGAGAGCAGAGTTCTGGGTCCCCGGTCCCTGGCTGTTTGATGGGTGCCCAGCCGAAGGCTTCAGACAGCCACAGACATCCACCTCCCACTGCAAGATGGCTCGGGTTCCGCGTTTGCGCTGGTGGCTCTGGCCAACAAAAGCCCCGTGGCAGTGGGGCTGCCTGGCCGGGAGAGCCCCTTCCAGCAGTTCTCCACCTTCTCCTGGAGGACAACTGACTCCTAGCTTGCCAACAAACACTCCCAATGCGACTCTCAGCCGCTCTCTCTCCTTCTGCCCAGCAACAAAGCTCCAGACACTTCCGTCTACTCCACCGCCATTTTCTCCTCTCCCCTGTCTTCTATTCTTTAAATCCAGACCTCTCTATGATTTTTGTACACTCCTTCACTTAATATTGAATTTGTAATACTTGTCTAAATCACCTCAATCTATGTGAAAGAAAGTCCACAATTTACTAAATAGCTATTTTGTTATTGGGATGACCCTTAAAAGGGTTTTTTTTTTTTGAGGAAGCATTATACATTTTTCTTGCTTGTATGTTTTTTTAGATGGAAGACAGGAAGAAAGCAAGTCAGGACATCTGAGTCTTAAATCATCCTTCACTGCCAGCTTATTGCCTGTAGGCTAAATGTTACCAATTACTTTAAGTCTTTCTAATTGGCAATATTTTTCAAATATTTGCTCATTATTTGCTCTACTTTTGCCAATGGATTGACTCCTTTGAGAGATCACTCTAAACCCATTTTCATAGGAAGAAAAGCCTTCTGGAACCCATTCTAATTGCTACCTTTGGTTTGAGCTCAGCTAATCATAGTTTTTATATACTGTATAAATATATCACATGTCATCTAAATTAACATTGTATTGAACACATACAATGCTCAGGAAAATACAATTATGTAAAAGAAAATCTACAAAGATAAAAATTGAAGAGAGACTTGTAAATAAGACACTTAACATACTTTTGTGCAAATAAATGCATGCAGAGAGAAGAAAGGTATAGAATATTTTCACACTGATGCATATGAGAAGAAAGTTGATTAGACTCACTAAATCACAGAAATATTTCCCATCAAAGATTATTTTTAAGACAGATAACAGGAGTAAGTTAAATAACTTAATATTTGGTTTGCTTGGAAGTCAATATTTGGAGGAATCAATGTTTTCTCTCCCTTAACCTCACTCAACAGAGTGACAAGACTCAAATGTATACAGCACCACTCTGATAAAAATAAAGGAGGCTTTCAAATCTGAGATACTAAGTAGAAATGGAAGGCAGAATTTGAAATATGGAAGTGAAAATAAAGTGAAAATCTTGATATTAAGTAGTGAATTTCTAAGTTCCATACCTTCCACCTTCAAACAAAATACCAGCAGCCTGGTATCTACTCTTTCCAGAGTCTATGGAAAAACTGACATGTAGAATTCCCCAGTAAATGCAAACTCTCTCCAAACACACTTGGCATATTACCTCTTAATTATATAGGATATATTTTCATTTAATCTTCACAGTAAACTTAAAAAAATATTCTTATTTAATCTTGGAGATGAAAAACTGGGAGTCAATTATATTATTAAATAATGTATTTAAAGTCATACAGTAAATAATATAGTCAACAAAGGAAAGAAAGATTGTCTTCTTCCAATATCTGAGCTTTACAACTGTAATAATAAAGAGCTCATTTCAAGAATTTTAGGGAGGAGTTTTCTTATGGCTGTGTGGATTTCCATTGTTTATTTTTATAAAGCCAAAAATGTAGAGCTTGCTGACTCAGTGGTGAAAAGAGTCCTCCATGGCAATTCAGAAGTGCCTGTTTGTTCAAGTCACATCCAAAAAGTAGTTCATAAGTGTTACCTGAACCATCAAAACCTCCAATTACCAACCATTCTTCTGACACGTGATGGATAAACACTGATAATAAAAATAAATAAATAAAAATGTGGCTCTAGCCATTTGGGTTGTGTGCTTATAGCATTCGCCTGCCTACTAAGGGTCTCAGGTTTGCTTCTGGTCAAGGTCACATACCTTGGTCATAGGTTTGATCCCTGGCCCTCATTGGGACTCATGCGGGAATCAACCAGTCATCCTGTCTCTCTCTCATCCATGTTTCTCTCTCTCTCTCTCCGCTCCCTTCTACTATCTCTAAACATCAATGGAAAAATATCCTAGGGTGAGGATTACCAAAAACAACAAAAGTGAATATATTTCCAGTAGATTTAAAAGCCTGAATAAAAATTTGAGAAATTTAAGTTAAAGGTGATGTTTTCATTTTTTTCTAACTGAAGTTCCTAATTTGCAGTAGAGAATGAATGGTTCATAAAGTAAAAAACTAGTTAAACTATATACACAATTAAAATAATATTTAGTCGACTCTTACTATAATTTAAGACTTCTCAATTATTCTTCTCAATTATTATTATTACTAGAGGCCTGGTACACAAAATCCGTGCAGAGGTAGGTCCCTAGGCCTGGCTGGCAATGAGGGACAATTGGGGCTTTCCTTCTCCCAGCTGCCAGGTGCTAACCAGGGCCTTCTTTCCCCAGGCTGCCAGCTGCGTCCTTTCTTCATTCTATGCTGCCCTCTGGTGGTCAGTGCATGTAATAGTGAGTGGTTGAACTCATGGTCAGTCAAACTCCCAAGGGGACAATTTGCATATTAGATTTTTATTATATAAGATTATTTTGTGGTAATATAATTATGTATAATTTATATGATAAAAATTTTTAAAAATATATATTTTATTGATTTTTCACAGAGAGGAAAGGAGAGGGACAGAGATCTAGAAACATCGATGAAAGAGAAACATCGACTACGTGCCTCCTGCACACCCCCCACTGGGGACGTGCCCGCAACCAAGGTACATGCCCTTGACCGGAATCGAACCTTCAGTCCACAGGCCGATGATCTATCCACTGAGCCGAATTGGTTTTGGCTGATACATGTTCTTAAAGGATAAGTGATTTATTTGCTAAAGTAGCAAGATCTGATTTTAGGACTCTAATATTAAAGCAAATGCCTTTAACTATTTTGTTATTTTCATGTCAAAAATTTTCACTTTACTACCATAGTGAAAACAAAGTTTGGTAATTGATTTCTGGGATATGAAGGAATGTTCAATAATAATATGGTTATATATGTTGAGAATAAAGATTAAAGAACAAAATTAGCAGCGTCTGCGTGCTTTTTTCCTTTGAAATTGTGCACCATTTCCTGTCATTTCAGAATAATAGACTCAGAAAACTTTAGATAAGCATTGCTGTTCCACTTATGGGACCAAAATACAATGTGATGAAGAGAGAGAGGGCCAAAGCCAAAGCATGCTTGTCCTGATGGAAAATGCTAGTAGGAGTGTTCATAGAAAGCAGAGGAACAGAAGCAAGCCTCATGGATAGAAAGCAAGGGCTGACTGAGATTTCATTGTTTGTGAAAGATGATGAAAGAAACCACCTTGAAACTATTATTGGGGTTACAGCTTATTTAAATCCCCCTACATTAGGGATTGGAGGAAGCAGACATAGCAGACATAGTGGTTAGAATACGGGACAAGCCTCCATGACTGGAAGTGTTAGGTAAAGTGTAGAATTCCTAGATAACAAATGATGAACCCTATAGAAAAAACAAATCTGTAAACTTTCACCTCAATCTATGAAGTCACATTTTGATATCCATGAAGAAAATTAATTCAGATCGCTCAACACCATCATGAAAAGTCAGGAAATGGATTTAACCAGGTAAATGAAAAGTAAAAGCCACCTGAAAGTGACATAAAACAAATTTGCCAAAAATGGCCCAGGAGAAAATAATATGAAATGAAACAAAAATGGTTAGAAAGAGAAGATGAAGAAACATCAGTTATAATTACTGGAAATACATTTAAAAGTTCTTTAAATGAAGAGATAACATTTGAGTACATTGGAAACATAATTCAAATCTATTATCAACATAGTGAAAAAAATTAAGATCTATATTGTATGTTTTGATTATTTAGCACTTATAAACAGCATAGGGAAAATGCATTTTGTTAAAAAAAAAAAGCAGCAACAATCAAGGCCTTTATTCAAGCAGATAACTATTATTTTAACTGCCACCTCCAATTTTTGCTTCATTTAATTCTTTATTAAACAAGAAGGTTAACCAAATTTTTGCTTCATTTTAATTCTTTATTAAACAAGAAGAAGGTTAATGACATTACTTATTGGTACTTCAAACTTTGTATGGGTAATTGACTGTCAAGATTTCTCTATAAACCTTTCTCCATTTGAAAACACTACATTTTTTGAGACATTATAGAAAAAAATGTTCTATATTAGAAAAAGCACAACTATTCCTCATGTCTAGACTTTTTTTGTTCTCTCTATTCTAATATATTTGCTGGCTTCTATGAAGATAGAATCTTATCAGAAATTCAAACAATGGCAATGGAAGTGAGGAAAGTCTTTTGATAGTGGTTATATTGTAGTTATTTTTCTACCTTTTCTTTCTTACTTTGTGAGTGCTAAACAGTAGAACATGGTGAATTTGTCAGTATATTTCTTGGGACACTTGAAACTGCTGTTATTATCTATTCCTGAATTAAGTATGTTTTGTTTGCAATAGAAAACATTTCAATTATAATACAAATTATATGGTACAACCATGTAGCAGTAAACAAAGAACTAATTTGTGTCCTTTCTGTACTTATCATTTGTTGACTAATTAGTTTCTCTGTGAGTCAGCAAGTGACTCTTTAAATTCAAACCTCCTGAGAATAGAAAGGTCAAAATTGAAGTGATTACACATATCCTAGTAACATAATAATTGATAGTTATATTTGTGATTCAAAAGTCTTCTAAAGTACCAACAAGTAACCTTTGTAAATCAGTACAGATGGTCGCCATCATTTAGGAGACCTTTGCATTATTCCTTACAGTTCATTGAGTTTTGGTGTGAAGCAGGATCAAATATTAAAACCATCATTATTCTAAAACAATGGCCCTATGTGCATTTCTGTGTGTGTGTGTGTGTGTGTGTGTGTGTGTGTGTGTGTGTATAAGATACCTACATAGATACACACACACTGTGTCTGTTCATGCTATAAATTCATACTGGCAGCCTGAACCTAAGCGATGGCTAGACATGCTTGCAATAATTCAACTAAGTCATGGCAAAGAAGTTTATTGATATGAGGAAAACAGATGACTCTGGGGAGATAATTTACCTTGGAATAAGAGGGTCACACAGATTATTTCACAAACATTAATGGGAGAATTATTCTGAGATTAAACAGGTATCTAGCATTCAGCTTTAATTCTGATGACAGCTTACATGCATTTATAAATAGTTCTTAGGAAGTAAAGGGTCTATGATTAAAGGTTAAAACTGGAGTGTTTCCCTTAAGTCTCCTGAAATTTCTGTAAGACATTGCAATTTTAAAGTGCCACTGATTGGACCTCACTTTATCTTTTCAGTTCTTAACTAGTGGTAATTGTTAAATGTGTCACACGGAATACTTTTCTAATAATAGGTTAAGTACTGAATTTGGTACTGATGTAAGTCTCAACTATTTCAAACTGTTTTCACAGTCATCTAACTTTACCTATCAAGAGACTTTCCTGAGTGGGAGAGGAATAAATCAACAATAGTCATTGAAAATTTGTCATCATCTGTACCTTATTTTAAGGTACAGATGATGACAAATTTATAAGATTTGGCGTAAGCTATATAGACAGCACTTAATGGGGGAGATGATTAGGTAATATTGCTGGGCTTTCCAGCCAGTGGGGATTCTAGGATTAGTCTTTTCCCTTGTAAGTTTTGTCAACGGGTAAATCATAAATGAGAGAGCAAAAGTTGCCCCAGATCAGGGTTTGACCTGAACATCTAGAAGAATGAAGGTGACAAAGGTTGCCCTATCTGTGTGTGTGGCTCAGATGGTTGGAGCATTCCTGATCAGGGAATATACCTAGGTTGGAGGTTTGATCTCTGCCCCATTGGGGCATGTGCAAAAGACAACTAATCAATGTTTCTCACATCGATGTTTCTCTTTCTTTCTCTTTCTCTTTTTTCTTCTCTCTAAAAATCCATGAACATGTCTTCAGATGAGGATTTTTTTTTTAAAGGAGATGGGAGTGGGGAGGCAGGGGAAGGGCGGGGAGAGAGCAAAACACATGATGTAATTAAAAATCTCTTGGGATGTCCTACTGGCTTCTCAAATCTAATAAATCTAAATTGAGTTTCTGATAATGTCCATCAAACTAGCCTCTCCTGAAATCTTCCTCATCTTAGTCATTTTCAACTTCATCCTTCTAGGTGTTCAGGTCAAAACCCTGAGACCAATTGGTTCCCTCTCTATTTCAACCCCATTTTCTAATATGTCAGCTCTAACTTAAACAATATATCTAAGAATCCAACCATAACTGTACCCTTTGATTAAACTTCCATCATGTTTACCTAGATTATGATAATAGCTGCCTAATTAAGCTTTGTATTCTGATTTCTATCTTTGCCCTCCTCCATTCTACCTCAATCCAGCAGTTTGAGTGACAATTTAAAATATAAATTTGATGGTATTTCTCTGCTCAAAATCCTCTTACAAATTCATTTAAGAGTAAAGCCAACCCCCCTTACCTACAAAGCACTACATAATCTTGACCTTTAGTACTTCTTTGAGCTCTTCTCTCTCCCTCATCTGCTCTAAACAAAGGAGTCTCCTTGCTGTTTTATTTTTTGTTTGTTTGTTTTTGGTGATTTTTTTTGTTTAATTTGAATTATGTATTAGTTAATGTATTACATAAGTCTCCTTTTCCCTGCTCACTCCCAAACCCCAGAACATGCCCTTACCCCTCCTACCTCTTATCTGTGTCCATTGGTTATGCTTATATGTATGCAGACAAGTCTTTTGGTTTATCTCTTACTCCTGCCCACCACCTCCCTGCCTTCACTCATAGGTTGGATGGTATATTTGATGCTTCTGTAACTCTGATTCTATTTTTGTTCATCAGTTAATGTTGTTCATTATATTCCACAAATGAGTGAGATCATGTGATATTTACCTTTCTCTGACTGGCTTATTTTGCTTAGCATAATGCTTTCCAGTTCCATCCATGCTGTTTCAAATGGTAAGAATTCCTTCTTTTTTATGGCAGCATAGTATTCCATTGTGTAGATGTACCACAGTTTTCTAAATCACTGATCTGCTGATGGGCACTTAGGTTGTTTCCAAGTCTTAGCTATTGTAAATTATGCTGCTATGAACACAGGGGTGCATATAACCTTTCTGATTGGTGTTCATCTCCTTGCTGTTTTAAAAACCTCCCAACCATATTCCTATATGAAGTTACTTTTTTCAAGTAACTGCCATATTTATTTACTTATTTATTTATTTAATGGTATTTTTCAATTACACTTTACATTCAATATTATTTTGTATTAGTTTCAAGTGTACAGTATATAGGGGCTAGACAGTCATATACTTTAAAAAGTATTCTCCCTGATATTTCAAGGGCCCATCGGGTTTATTACAATATTATTGACTATAGTCCCTGTGCTGTACTTTACATGATTATAATGTAACTACCAATTTGTATCTCTTAATCCCTTCACCCATTTCCCCCATTCCCTTCCCCTCTGGCAACTATAAGTCTGTTCTCTGTATCTATAAGTCTGTGTCATTTTTTTTATTTTGTTGTTTAGATTCCACAAATAAGTTAAGTCACATGGTATTTGTCTTTTTCTGATTGACTTTTCTCACTTAGCATAATGCTCTTCAGGTCCACCTTTGTTGTTCAAAATGATGATTTCATTCTTTTTATGGCCGAGTAATATTCTATTGGGCAAATGTACCATCATTTTTGTATCTATTCATCTATTAATAGGAATTTGAGTTGCTTCCATATTTTAGCTAATGTAAATAACATTGCAATAAATATAGGGAGCATATATTCTTTTGAACTAGTGTTTTGGGTTTCTTTGGGTATGTTCTCAGAAGTGGAAATACTGAGTCATATGGCAATTCCATTTTTAATTTTTTAAGGAAATGCTATACTATTTTCTAAAGTGACTACACCAGTCTGCATTTCTACCAACAGTTTACAAAGATTTCCTTTTCTGAGCATACTTGCTAACACTTGTTAACACTTTGTTAATTTTTTGATGATAGCTATTCTGACAGACATGGGGTGATAACTCATTGTAGCTATAACTTGCATTTTTCTGCTGATTAATGATGTTGAACATCTTTTCATATGCCTATTGGACATTTGTGTGTCCTCTTTGGAGAAGTTTCTATTCAGGTGCTCTGTCCATTTTTTAACTGATTTTGTTGCTTTTTGGGGTGTTGAATTGTATTGAATTCTATATAAATTTTGGATAGTAACCCCTTGTCAGATATATCATTGGCAGATAACTTCTCTCATTCAGTAGGTTGCCTTTATTGTTGTTTTATGTTTTTTTATTTTTTTGCTGTGCAAACACTTTTTAGATTGATGTGGTCCCATTTGTTTATTTACTCTTTTGTTTCCCTTGCTTGAGGAGATTACCAGAAAAAAATACTTCTAAGAGAAATATCAGAGATTTTATTGCCTATGTTTTCCCTAGGGGTTTTATGGTTTAAAGTCTAAAATTTAAGTCTTTAATCCATTTTGAGTTTGTTCTTGTATATGGTATAAGAAGGAAGTGACCACCTAATTTAAAATTTATTCTGTTTCCTCTTAAATCCAATAATTCATATTCACTTTCTCAGATTTAATTATGTTCTCCTTAGCACTTATCCAAAATAGAATATCTATTTTATTTGTCTTTTCTTCTGTCTCCTCCCATAAAAGTCAAGATCTATGAAGGTGGAACTTTTATTTATGTTCTTTCACTGTAAATGGTGTCTAGCATAGATAAAATGTTCAATAAATATTTTTTAATACAAAATATTACCTACCTTACACTTAGCTAGAATGATGTTAACTACATTGATTCCTTTAAGTGAATAAACAAGTTACACTGGGTAAATAAAAGCCATCAAATGTACAATGCAGGTGAAAACAGCAATGATGCTAATTGTTATGACTTAAAAAAATCAATGAAATCTGTATATTGTAATTTTGAATGATAATGTGATTTTTAATATTTATTATTCAATTTTCCATACCTAGTCATTTTATTAGTATTGTATTTGCATTCTTGAAAATATTGGAATAATAAATTTTATTTTATATAAGTAAATTTTATACTATATAAGTTAGATTAGTCACACTTACTATTTTAATTCACAGAATACCAATTTTTAATCTATCTAAATATTTGATTTACTTTTATAAATAAAATTTAATTAATTTTATAAGTAAAGAACAACTGGGTAGTTTTTTGTTGTTGTTTACTTTCCCATAAAAAATAGTGTTTCCTTCTTTGATCAAAATGTAGATATATCCAGGTATTTGAATAAGATCTGCCATTTGTGTTGCTTGGAAAAGTATTATACAGTATATTCTTCCCCTACCACCACAATTTGAAAATAGAAAATTATTCCATTGTCATCTCAATCCTGAGAATAAACAGGCAGTATTCCTATTGGCAAAGTCCAGCTACCTTGACCTCTCTAAGCTTTAAACTTTGGCTGCTTAACACAATAAGATCATTGAGTTCTGTGTGGATTTCCCCACCTTTTCCAGACAATTAACTGATGTAATTGTAGTCTTTACTTAGATTGTTTTCTTTCTCATAAGGATCACTGGGTGGCACTGTTCTGGTTCAATGTCTAAAAACTGTTCTTTCTTATGGTCTTTCATATTGCTTTCAGTCAGGGAGGTTAAATCCCTAATATTCCTTCTGGGCTGAAGGTAGAAGTCAATCATTAAGTTATTTAAATACAAATGACCCTCATTTACCTATACACAGTAGACCTGTAGCTAACAAATGTGAGCTTTATAAGAAGCCCAAGGGCCAATAGACTCATTTAAGTGCTGGAAATCCAGGAATCTTTTTCAAAGAGACAAATCTAATAATTATGTATAGGTTTTCCAAGCATCAATGTTTATGTACTTCCTATTGTCTTACACATTCCCTTTAATTAATTGTCTTTTCTCTTTTGTGTAACAGGAAACAAATATTAGGCTATGCCATGTATGGAAATATAATTACATTTGATCTTAGCGAAAAGGCTGAAAAGCAATGGAAATACAATTAAATTTCACTTTGACATTATCTATTTACTATGAAAGTTAGTTACTTGTTTTCTTTTTCTCTTTTGGTTTTACTTTTCTTACATGTAGAATGGAGCCCTACTTTCTTTTTCACACTCCCTTTTACTGCTACACTGAACACAGTTGCAATGAGGCTTACGTAACATATTTATAGCACTTGGAAAATCATACATAAATGCAATAGAACATTCTGGCTAATTTGTGGATTTACTATTTCTTCCGAGCAAGGAAATTTCAGGAAATGCAGTTATTGCATTAGAAAAACAATTCTTATATATTTGAGACAATCCAAACTTTATTCCAAAATATCCTATTTCCACCTTCCACCCCAAAAAGCAATTCCAGTTTGTTAGATTCCCCGGTGAATCTGAGGGTCTGTTAAATGAAAGGATTATCTAGTAATTGTTTAGCTTTGGAATCTCATCACAAGAACGATGACAGGACTGTCTAGTCTGCATCCCTCTTATTAGTAGTCATGTGGGCTCTATGTTGGCAACTTCAATATCTAATTCTAGTAAAAATGCTCTGCTAAAAAATGCTGATAAAATCCTCTGTCTTTATTGTCTGATGTCATAATTTTGCTAACAAGACAATCCCCACTTTGGGCACTTAAAATGAATGTGTTTTCTGAAGAGTATTCCCCAACGTAAGGGGGGAAAGTAGTGAAAGGAAAAATAGAAAGGTTGTCTTTTCTGAGACTAGATTAGAATTATACTTTCTTTCTATTTACGGGCCAGCTGGAAGTGATGATTGTCTCTATTAAGTTACACAATAACCCTGAAGTGAGGTTCATCCTAAATACAAGGGGGCATGAGACCATTGGACACGAAATCTTGGTGAGATTGAAAGTAAAAATACGCTTTTTCTCAAAGTGGCTGCCAGGGGTCATCTAGTAGGACATAGTAAACAACCACATAGTACAACACTTCCTTGTAAAAAGGCTCATTTTTCTTGTAGTTCTCAGGTTTTAAGTTATTTTCTTTTATGACACACACAGAGAATCTTACAAAATCCCACAGACCAGTACTTCAGAGAAGCCAGCTTTCACGGAGCATGGCCGCCACCAGCGGGTGACCTCCAGCTCTTCATTCCTGCTCGGTGTTGAGGTGTTCTTTGCTTTTGTGTGGAGTTTGTTTTGGTGACTAGTAAGGGCAGATATTGAGAAAGCCATAGAAATCACATTAATATAGTCTGTAATTTAATGCCTGAAAATGGAGCCATTATAAATAACTAGCTCAAATGTAAAAATGTTAAATCTATAACAAAGATTTAAACTGTGGTAGCTTACAACCACTACAGTTATAACTTCTGAAACTCAAACTCTAACAAAACTTTTCCAGAAAATTCTTAGGTTCTTTCTCTATAGTATTTCATAAGTCTTTGAAATTAGGTTCACTCAGGTTCCTCAATCCTGATCATCTCTGGAGAACCTCGAGATGGCACTGGGATGGGTTTCCACAAAGGGACTGCTGTCCTGCACACCAGTGATATGGTCCCGCCTGAGCACTTCTGCCCTTGAGCCACCTTGAACCCTCAGGAAGCCACAGTTTCCGGTCATCTCTGTTAGATTTGATAGGAGATGGTTCTTTCCCAGCTCTGTGTTTCTCTTTATCTCTTGATCCCAACTCAATAATGGGTGTTAAACCATCTCTTTTAGCTCCTCCTCTAGCTGGACTTATGGTTAGTAAATTCTAAAATGACTCCAAAGATCCCACCCCCCAGCCCCGTCCTCCAGTGTGCACTCTCTCTATAACACCTTCCTTGGAGTGTGGGTAGAACCTAAAAATAGGACAAAATAGTCACTCCATAATGAGATTATTTTACATGGCAAAGATGAGGGGATTTTTGCAGAGGTAATTAAAGCCCAGTTAATTTTGAGTTAATTAAAAGGGAGATTACCCTGAGTGGGCCTGACCTAATCAGGTAAATGATTTAAAAAATTCTAGAAATCAGATATTCCCCTGGTGGCCTACAAGCATCCATGAATTCTACAGCTGCACAGAACTGCATTTGGTAACAACAATGGGAGCTTCTTAGAAGGAGATCTCAAGTTTCATATGAGACCCCAGATCTGAATTCAATTTATGATACTAAGCAAAGAACTCATTAGAACTGTGCTTGGACTTCAGGCCTAGAGAAACTGTGTGATAATTAATGGAAGTTGTTTAGGCTTCAAGTTTGTGGTGATGAGTCTTGCAGCAATGGAAAACAAATATAACCCTCCTCATTCATAGCACCAGTCAAAGGGATGATGCCTTCTTAATTTTCCACTTCTCTACAAACTTCTTTTCAGATACTTCACAAAAAAATATTTTCCTTCTTAGCCCAAATTAAAACATTAATGTTCAGCAACCATTACTGAGTATCGATTCATGTCAAGGGACCTCCAAAACCTCTGCTTCTCCCACAGACATAACCCTGACCCATACATGCATACACACACACACACACACACACACACACACACACACAATCCCAAAGTAGACTCAGTCTGGTGTACTCTGCATATATATAAATGGAAACTGAGATTGCTTTAATACAAGTAAGTGATGAGTCTTATGTGCACTGTGGTCAACTCTTATAAGATGCTCACTCCTGGCCTGCCACTCCCCTGGAAGCTGGGTCAGCTGCTCTCGTGACCTTGCCAGTCTCCAGGCATTTTCTGTCTTTCCTTATTATAAGTTTCCTCCTCAGCTGGACCTTTCTTGGTAATTCTGAATGAATGTTCCCCAATTTAGTTTTATTTCCAGTCTGGCCTGGGAGGAAGTGCAAGAAAGGTTTGCCTATGCCGCCACCATCTTCTATCTTCTCCCTCCTCTTTCCCCAAGGATATATTTTTCCATTGATTTTTAGAAATAAATTAAAGAGAGGGAAGAAGAGAGAAAGGAGAGAGAGAGAGAGAGAGAGAGAGAGAGAGATGTGAGAGAGAAACATCAATTGGTTGCCTCAAGCACATGCCCCACTGGTACTGAATTTGCAATCTGCAACCCAATGAGCAGGTCAATGCTCTTACCACTGAGAAAGACCGACCAGTGCTCCACTTTCCATTTTTATACTAGTGCTAGAGATGGGTAATTATAATTATCTTCTACTAATTTATTAGAAAAACAAGAAGGAATAATATTAATATCATATTCAAGTTAAAATTTTCACATGCATAGAAAGAGTAGTCATTAATGCTGTGCATTTGGTTAGTCCTCCCAAATATTAAATGGAAGCTAGTGAAATAACATTAAAGTGGTATTTTATTTTAAATTTAAATATTTGAATAAAATTACATAGCCTAGTAATAGATAGAGCTGGCTCTACAGAAGACTGAAAATGATATAATGAATCCCATTTGATAAACTGATATTCAGCAATTGTGGTTGAGAATCATTAGTCAACAGAAAATTTCTTCTCTCAATAGATATAATGATGAAGTAATCTTAAACTATATTAGATGCTAAGAGCTGCTAAGGTAAAAAAAATAAAGGGGCAAGATAAGGAGAATTAAGAGTGTATTGGAATGGTAGAGAAGGGAGTTTACAGTTTTAAATATGCAAATGATTAAATGAAGACATTATTTTTTAAGTAAAGAACTATATTTTTCCTTATGGAGCTGAATGGATTATGCATAATAGGGACACGATATATTTACTTCTTCATTAAGCTATTGTGGTTGAGAATCATTAGTCAAAAAAAGTTCTCTCAATAGATATAATGATTAAGTAATCTTAAAGTATATTAGATGCCAAGAGGTGCTAAGGTAAAAAAAAAGGCAGGTAAGGAGAATTAAGAGTGTGTTGGAGTGGCAGAGAAGGGAGTTTGCAGTTTTAAATATACAAATTATTAAACTAAGACTGATTTTTTAAAATAAAAAATTATACTTTTCCTTATAGAGCTGAACAGATTATGCATAATAGGGACACAATATATTTACTTCTTCATTAAGCAATTATACATTAAATTGCAGTTGATTTTCCAGACACTGAGCTGAAAGATAAAGATATGATAATGATTACTTCCCTCGTTGAATCTACATTTATGTGAGAGAGACCTCAATAAACACTCACAAAATAGATATAAATAGATTGAATAATTCTATAAGAAAGGGTTTATGGTCCTGGCCATTGTGGCTAAATTGGTTTGAGAATTGTCCTATACACCAGAAAGTGGCAGGTTCCATTCCTGGTCAGGGCACACATCTGGGTTGCAAGTTCCATCCCTGGTTAGGGAACATAGGAGAGGCATCCAATGGATGTTTATCTCTCAAATCAATGTTTCTCTCTCTCTCTCTCTCTCTCTCTCTCTCTCTCTCTCTCTCTCTCTCTCTCTCTCCTTCTCTCTTGTCAATAAAAACATATCCTCAGGTGAGGATTTAAAAAAAAGAAAAGTCATATGGTATTATGAGATGTACTGAAGTAGTGAGTCAAGGAGAGTATGTATAAGTAAATCCATGAAGAAGTGATCTTTTAGTTTCCAATGGGGAAGAAGGTACAGACAAATATTGTAAGCAGAAAGAAAAACATACACAAAAATCAGTGGTTACCAGAGCTCAGAGAATAAGGCATACCATGGAATCATATGAGGAATAAGAGGTACATTACAGCTACATGCTGCAGAGCATATTGTACATTTATTCATTTATATTAACAGCAGTAAAAACCCAATGGCATATTTTAAATGGTGATGGGAAGGTGGCATGATTAGATGTGGTGCTTTACAACTCTTTTTAAAGTATTTATGTGCATATTGCATATTATGTGTATTTCTTGAAGACTTTATTTTTATTACAAAATATATTTTCTCTAATAATTTTATGAATCAAAACCAATACTTTACCAATTTCTAATGGATAATAACTAGATCTTACAAATTTGATTCAAAAGTTCCTCTAGGCACAAAGATGTTGAAATGGAAAAACAAATGTGCACAGAATCAACTGTTATTTAAAGTTAGTTTCTGTTTTCTTTAATTCTATCTTACTCAATCTTTTCACACATAATTTTAGAAGTACTTGAAAAGTGGCATAAGAATAGAAAAGTGGAGTAGATCAGTGGTATGGAAGAGAGGTTCAAGAATGATGTTATATATGGCGAGTTAGAATATGAAAACGTTGGCATTTGAAAACCTTCAGGGAAATAATGGACTATTCCACAGATAAATGATGTTAAGATAATTGGCTATTTATTTGAAAATAAAAAAGCAATTCTGCCTTAAACCAAATGGAATAAATTAGACATTGACTAGCAATTTAAATGTAATACCATAAAAGGAAAAAATTATCTCTGCTATTATATCGCACAGAACTGATAAATGTGTTTTCCTCTAGGGAAGGGAGCTGCATGCATTGCTGTGGGTTTGGGTGCAGGGAACTTAATTATTACTATTGCTTTTTGCAAGGTTTAAATTATTTAGCATTATTAGCAACGTCAAGACAATAAACTAAACTCACGGGGTCAGCAATGCTGCTTTGGGGAATTAATCCTATACATATAATACAATCATCAATAATATGGTCCTATAAAATACCGGAAAGCATTTTATAACTGTGGAAATAAATAGGACTTCCTAATGCTGTTAATCTCAGTAGTGATAACATAATAGTCAGATTTGACTCTGTAAAAAAAACTATAATATTTTTCACTTGAAAATATCACAAGCAAGTAAATTTAAAAAAATGATTGTGAAATTTAAGTAGTGCTCCTTAGCCTTTATTACTTATTTGGGTCCATTGAAGAATGGCAGGAACTGCTCCAGCCCATGCTTTGGAATGGCCATTTTCCTATATGTACTGGCTCATCATTAAGCTTCATATATAATTCTCATCCTCATGTTTCTCCTTATCTTTTTCCTGGTTTTCTTGGCCTCACAATTGTGTGGAATTTCTATATTTTAGAAGGTCTATTCTATATACCTTCTTTGCTTTACTGAGGAGCATATTCTCCATGTAATACATTTTTTCAGAAAAAGAACAAAATTAGTATGTCTGTCTGTAGTGCACACATTCTCTCTCTCTCTCTCTCTCTCTCTCTCTCTCTCTCTCTCTCTCCCTCCTTTCTTCCTTCCCTCCCTCCCTTCCTCTCGCTATTATTTCATATTGATACTTCTAATGCATATCTAATACCATAGGGCACTTTCTAGCCTTCCTTGGTCCTTATTTGTAAGTCTTTTTTATAATAATGAGAAACCTATTGTCATTATATACTATGGTTTTCTTATTAGCTCATACCTAGAATATGCATAAAAAAACTTCAAAACTGTTAACTCATATATTTGCAATAAATAAACCTACCAATTAGAGTAAAACATGTGTATATAGTTCTTTTCTATGTTTAGCCTTAGAGAGTAGAGTCAAAATATTGTTTTCCAAGGTTATTTATATTGATTCTCCCCTGACCCATCAATGAGTTATTCATTTACAGTAAAAACAAGTTCATTTGTTTCTGTTTTTATTCCATTTTAGCCTCCAAACCCCATCTCTATTGATTTTATTTATTTACATGACTGTCTAAACCAAGAATATAGTTGTAAGCATCATAAGTATATAAACAAATTTACTCAGAGTAGTGTCACTACCCCTCCTATCTCCTATAATTCCATTTCACCATTTCTCTCATTTTTCCCACCCAGTTTCTAAGCACACCCCTGTAGACCATTATGAACCCCTTGACGTATGCATTTTATTTCATTAGTTTCTTATTTTTGCCTCCTAAGTTTCTCCTTAAACCAATGAGAGGATGCATTTATTTTCTTATGTCCCCATAATTCTTGTATTAAATTTTTGTCCTTAGCTTTCTTCGTGTAATAATATGAAATGAAATCACCCCTTATCAGTTCATAATGATTGCCTTCTCTTTTTTTTTACAGACACATAGTTCTCCATCATGTATATTTTATTCAACCTATATTTTATTCAACTACTCTCCTACATATAGGCATTGCTGCGGTTGTGTCCAGTTATAAATACACTACTAAAATGGTTGCATTGATATATATTAATTTTGGGTAAATTACTAAGTGTGGGATTGTTAAATTAAAAGGTAAGTGAATATGTAATTTTTATATATTTTTTTACTATTTTTATTAATGTATTACATGTGTGCATATCTTCCCATTGTCCCCCCCAAACTCCCATGCATGTCCGAAACCCCCAGTGTCTTGTGTTCATTGGTTATGCATACAAGTCCTTCAGTTGATCTCTTATCTACCCTACCTCTCCCTAACCTTCCCACTGTAATTTGACAGTCTGTTTGATACTTTACTGCCTCTGTATAGATCTTTTTGTTCATCAGTTTATAATGTTCTTTATTATCCATGAATGAGTGAGATCATGTGGTAGTTTTCTTTAATTGATTGACTTATTTCACTTAGCATAATGCTCTCCAGTTCCATACATGTGGCTCCAAATGGTAAGAATTCCTTCTTTTTTATGACAGCATAATATTCCATTGTGTAGATGTACCATTGTTTTCTTTTTTTTCTTTTCTTTTAATTTTTCCCCTATTGCCCTCCCAACCCCCCAGTACATGCCCTCACCCTTCTCACCCCTCGTCCCCCTTCCATTGCCCTGTATCCATTGGCTATGCCTACACACATGCATACAAGTCCTTCAGTTGATCTCCTACAGGCCCTTCCCCCACAACCTCCCCTGCCTTCCCACTGTGGCAGGACAGTCTGTTCATTGCTTCTTTGCCTCTGCACCTGCTTTCCCCCACCCCACAACCCCTGATTCTTGTCTTTAACAATATCTTGCCCATGTAGGCTAGAAATAGCAAAAGAAAAATGTTTGAGTCCCAATTTCAATGCCTGATAGCTTTGAGTACCAGTTTCAATGTCAAACAGTTCCTTATGTGTACAGGTTATCAATGGTGTCTGGATAGTGGACAAGTGGTGGCAATGCCAGTCTGACTCTCTCTAGTTTGGGCCTAGGCATCCTGTAGCGATGCACAGCTGCTGACTGCTCACATGGCAAGGCATCATCTGTGTCTTCCATCTCTGGACTGTTTCTCCTTTTGTCTTCGTGGTTGGCACAGACCTGTCAATTCCTCTCAGTTGCAGGAGTCCACTTGGTCTTGGACTTGTTTTCTGAAAATATGTAAACATATTCTCCAACAAGAGTTAATAAAGGAATCTTTTCTATAAAATTGACTTGGGGTCCTTTTTATTTTTGCCTACCCGCTTTTCCTTTGGCTTATTTTGACACGATATGTGTTTTTCATGGGTGTCTTGCTGTTAGTATTGCAAATGGAAATTAATTTTCTAAAGTGAAAATTTTCTAGATGTAATTTACTTACCAGATATTTTTCCTTACATGATATTATCCTACTCTCCCCCCTTTTTTGATTAATGGAGAATTTGGTAAAGTTTTTTAATGCAATATTAACAACTTTACATTTTAATTTTTTGCACACAAATATGCCTATTTTATGTTCATTGCATATTAAGGAATTTTACCATGAGATGAGCTATCAATATAGTTTTCTGATCCAGTCATCTGCTGATGGGCATTAGGCTACTTCCAAATCTTAGCTATTGTAAATTGTGCTACTATGAACATCAGGGTGCATAAATCCTTTCTGATTAGTGTTTCTAGTTTCTTAGGATATATTCCTAGGAGTGGTATCAGTGGGTCAAATGGGAGTTCCATTTTTAGTTTTTTGAGGAAACTCCATAGTGTTCTTCACAGTGGCTGCACTAGTCTGCATTTCCACCAGCAGTGTACAAGGGTTCCTTTTTCTCTGCATCCTTACCAACACTTGTCCTTTATTGATTTGTTGATGATTGCCATTCTGACAGGTGTGAGATGGTATCACATTGTCATTTTGATTTGCATCTCTCAGATAATTAGTGAGTTTGAGCATGTTTTCATATGTCTCTTGGCCTTTTTTCTGTCTTCTTTCAAAAGGATTCTATTTAGTCTGTTGCCCTTTTTTTTTATTGGATCATTTATCTTCCTTTTATTAAATTGTTTAAGTTGCCTGAGGATGTTGGAGATTAAAACTTTATCAGTGATAACATTTGCAAATATGTTCTCCCATGCAGTGGGTTTTCTTGTTGTTTTGTTGATGGTTTCTTTTGCTATGAAAAAGCTTTTTATTTTGATGTAGTCCCATTTGTTTATTTTCTCTTTAACTTCTATTGCCCTAGGAGCAGTATCAGTGAAGAATTTCCTTTAGCATATGAGATTTTGCTGCCTGTGGATTCCTCTAGTATTTTTATCATTTCCTGTCTTATATTTAAGTCCTATGTCCATTTTGAATTTATTTTTGTATATGGTGTAAGTTGGTGGTCTAGTTTCATTTTTTTGCATGTATCTGTCCAATTTTCCCAACATAATTTATTGAAGAGGTTGTCTTGACTCCATTGTATGTTCATGCCCCCTTTGTCAACTATTAATTGAGCATAGTGGTTTGGGTCGATATATGAATTCTCTATTCCATTCCATTGGTCTATATGTCTGTTCTTGTGCCAGTACCAGGCTTTTTTGAGAACAGTGGCTTTGTAATATAGCTTGAAATCTGGTATTGAGATCCAAAGTAGGTGTACTTTGTTTTTTCTCAGGATTGCTGTGGCTATTCAGAGTCTTTTCTGTTTGTTTGTTCCAGATGAGTCTTCGGAGAGTTCTTTGTAGGTCTGTGGAATACGCCTTTGATATTTTAATGGAGAGTGCATTGAATCTATAGATTGCTTTGGGTAGTAAGGACATTTTAATGATGTTGATTCTCCCAATCCATGAGCATGGTATGTTCTTTCATCTGTTTACATCTTCCTCTATCTCTTTTTTCAGTGTCCTATAATTTTCCGCATATAGGTCTTTTACCTCCTTAGTTAAGTTTATTACTAGGTATCTTACTTTTTTGTGTGTGTGTGTGTGATGGTAAATGGGATTGCTTTCTTAGTCTCTCTTTCTATAAGGTCACTATTAGTGTATAGAAATTCCATAGATTTCTTGGCATTAGTTTTGTGTCCTGCTACATTGCTGAATTCATTTATTATGTCTATTAGTTTTTTCATGTAGTCTTTCAGTTTTTTTTATGTACAATATCATGTCATCTGCAAATAAGGGCAGCTTTACTTCTTCTTTTCCAATTTGGATGCCTGTTATTTCTTCTTATTGTCTAATTGCAATGGCTAATACTTCCAGAACTATACCAAACATGAGTGGTGAGAGTAAGCATCCATGTCTTGTTCCTATCCTTAGGGGAAATGGTTTTAGTTTTTGCCCATTGAGTATGATGTGAGAAGTGAGTTTATCATATATGGCTTTTATGATATTGAGATATGATCCTTCTATTCCCATCTTTGATAGTTTTTATCATGAAAGGGTGTTGGATTTTCTCAAATGTTTTTATGCACCAATTGATATGACTATGTGATTTTATACATTTTTAAAAATTGTACACCAAAATGTTGCACCAGTTTATATTCCCACTGATACTATCTAGGAGTACATGTTTCTCCCAAAAATCCTAGAATATAGATTATCAGACTTTTATTGTTATCACTCTTTTATTGCCTATTTTAAAAATAAGTATCAGACTCTTAGTATTGTCTTTGTTCAAATTATGCCTGTAATTAAATACATTGGATTTTTTTTTAAGTTAAAGGGCATTTTACCTATATTTTGTGAATTATCTCTACATGTCTTTTTATTGGATTTTTGGTCATTTCCCCCATCAATATTTATTGGTACTTTATATATTATAATATTAACCTTTTATCTATAATATAAATTGTAAAAATTGTTCTCAGTTTGTTGGTTGTCTTGTGATTTTATTCATGCTGTCCCTTTGCACAGAAGAAAAAGCACCCCAAAAAATAAATCAACAAAACAAAAGGGCAACCAATCAAATGAGAGAAGATATTTGCAAACAATACCTCCAGTAAGGGGCTAATATATAAAACATAGAACAAATTCATGTAATGCATCAACAACAAAAACAATCCTATTGAAAAAAGAGCAGAGAACCTGAATAGACACTTTAGTAAACATACAGAGGGTCAACAGATATATAAAAAGATGCTCAGCATCTAGTTGTAAGGGAACTGTAACTCAAAACCACAATACATTGCCACCTCACATTTGTTAGAATGGCTATGAATTTATAAGGGGTGACTTCAGATTCTATTATTTCACAAAGAAAGCTAAGGGCAAAAGAGTTTAATGCAAGAAAAAAAGGGGGAAATACTGAGTATACCGGTTAATAACATGGATTTTTTTTCAATAGTTGGAATTACAGATATGTTTATATATATAATTTGATATATATGCTATTTTGTATTGACAATAAGCTTCAAAACTTCATATGTCAAATTTGCTGAAGGTGTTAACATCATAGCATTATTGGATGAATATGCATGTCAAACTGAAAAACAAGTTGCAGAAAAATCAAACGTTGCTCAGTAAACAATTTCCAATCCTTTATAAGCAATGGGAAAGATTTTAAAGGAAAGAAAATGGGTGCCACATCGCCTGAACAAAAGACAAATGGAAAATGGAAAAGTCATCAGTAAAATGTTGCTTCAATAACACAAAAGAAAGTCTTTTTTTGTATTGAATTGTGATTAGCAATGAAAAGTGGATTTATTTTGAGAATCCCAAACGTGCAAAATCATTGGTTGATCCAGGTCAACCATTAACATCGACTACAAGGTCAAATCACTTTAGAAAGAAGATAATGCTCTGCATTTGGTGGGATCAGGAAGGTGTGGTGTATTATGAACTTCTAAAACCATTGAATATGATCTTAGATCCTTCTATTCCCATCTTCTTGAGAGTTTTTAACAAGAAAGGCTGTTGAATTTGCCAAATACTTTTTCTGCATCAATTGATATGATGCAGATTAATGGTGAAACTGTTAATACCAACAAATAATCAATTTGAACCATGCTTTGATCATAAAATGACTAGAATGTACCAGAAGACATGGCAAGGTAATTTTGCTTCATGATAAGACACCATCACTAACTTCAAAACCAGTTAAAGATACATTAAAAGAGCTTACCTGGAAAGTATTAACCCATCCACCATATTCACCAGACCTTGCTCCTTCAGATAACCACTTGTTCTGATTGATGGCATGGCACACACACTTTCTGAGCAGCACTTTGAAACATAGGAAGAAGTAGAATATTGGGTCTCTGAATGGTTTGCCTCAAACCAGAAAAGTTCTATTGGGATGGTATCCACAAATTAGCTGAAAGATGGCGGGGGGTGGCGGATGTTTAGCTAGCGTTGGATATTACTTTGAATAAAGCACTTTTGATCTTTCTCTTGAAATTATTGTGTTTTCTTTGACTACAAAATCTGCATTATGAACCGGTACACCCTATACCTGGTAACAAAATTAATGCATTCTCTCATTTGTTTAAAGAGAAACATAGGAGGCAAAAATAAGAAACTGATGAAATAAAATTTATACGGCAAGGACTTCATAAGGGGCTATAGGGGTATGGGAGGAAAGAGTGAGAGAAATGGTTAGATGGAATCATAGGAGATAGGAGGGGTAGTGACACTCATCAGTGGGCTTCAAGAGTGATTAAAGAACTATAGCCTAGTCTGGTTAGGACTCTTAGAAAAAAATATTTTATTCAAAGTTTATGTAGTTGAAAGGTTTGGTTCAGGGTGAATTTTGCTCCAGAAGGCAAAGTTAGCAATGGGGGAAACTCTGAGATAGTCAGGAAGAGAGTCAAGTCCCATGGCTTATAAGCTCAGGTACTTCTTGCACTTTATATCTTAAACTAGAGGCCCGGTACACAAAATTTGTGCACAGGGGTGGGGCCCTCAGCTCGACCTTCACCCTTTCTAGGAACCCCTCAGGGGATCCTCACAGTGGGATTTGGCCTAAACTGGCAGTCAGACATCCTTCTCTCAATCTGGGACCACTGGCTACTGCTTGTCTGCCTGCCTGCCTGATTGCCCCTAACTGCTCGCCGGACTGCCTGATTGTCCTTAACCACCTCTGCTTTGGCCCCTGTTGTGGTGGGTTTGTTTGGAAAGATGTCTGGAATGACCTCCAGAAGGTCGTTTGAGTGTCTGTTCTAATTAGCATATTATGCTTTTATTATTACAGATAGTCAAATCTCTGATCACCTGCCATATATTTAATGGTACTCATATGACTACCGAATGTCCTTAAAGTTAGGTTTTAAAAATGAGTATGCTAAAATGAAGATGCATTTTTTTCTTCAGATAATATTAGATTTTTATTTTATTTTAAAGTCTTTTTAACGGTTTGTTTATCAAAGAGAGCTTTTGTCATACTACTCTAGCTTTAAAAATCAAATTTTATTTAAAAAATATTGAATACTAAAGTTTGTAAGTAAGAAAGGGACAGCTCCATAAAGGAGTGTTATTAATAAAGGTTAACCGAGATATAAAATGTTCTCCTAGAAGTTAATTTCTAGAATTTCACACATCATTTTTGGTTTAAATAATAATTTGAAATGTTTTAATGACCCTCAAATATATATCATCATTATACCTTTTCTTCTGTTCAATCAAAGTAAATTTAAAATCAAATTATGATACTTACCTTTTTAGAAATTTTATTTGTGGTTACATGAGGTTTGTGATTAAATGTCAAAGAATTTGTAACAGTTTCTTATTTATAACAGTGTTGTTGTTTTTTCTTCTGGTGTTTTGTGTTTTTTGTTCTTTTGTTTTTGTTTTTGAATTTCCCTTCTGGTAACAGCCATTCAGGGTAATTTAAGAATGAAAAACAGAGTTAATATAGCCTTTCACCTACGTGTTTGTATTCTACTGCAGTATCAGTTCTGTGGTTAGACATGTGAGGCTTACTTTTAGCTGTGGGTTGTGCCTTCCTAAACTAAATCGCATGTAGATTTCTTATTTTTATTACTGCCAATGACAGTTTTAGAAAAATGGCAAAAAGAAACAAGAATTTAATACTAGAACTGTTTCAGATCCTAGTTTTATGGTAAATGAAATAAAAACTTTTGATGCAAAAGAATTAATGACCCCAGAATGGTTGCTCCTTAAAAGAAGTATGATTCTATCAGTCTTCTCCATAAGACACTGTTAATTAACATTTCAATAACTTAATAATGTATAAAATACCCTTTTTGATATGGTTTAGGCTTTGTTTAACAAGTTAAACTATCTAATTTTTTAAACATATTTTAAAAGAAGAGAAAAAATTTACTTATGAACTAAAACTATCCATGGTGGATAGTGCTCTAACTCCACATCAATGAAATCAGAATCTCGGGGGGTGGAATGAAGGTCTAGGCATTTTTTTCCTAGAATGGGGCAGCCTGTATTAGACGATAAAATACAGATACTGAAAACATCACCCAAAATGTATGTTATTGCATAGATTAGTAAAACCTTGTAGCTACACTCTGGTCAAAAAATTAAACTTTGTCAATCTCACTCCAGAAACTCTTCCATATACCTTATCCCAATTACAACAATCTACATCTATCCAATATAGCCACTATGTGATGTGGGTATTAATCTCTTCTTGGCGTTCTTTATAGTTTTATCTCAAGACTACATTCTGGACACTATAATTTCGTTTTTCTCATTTTAAAAGCATTGTTATTTCTTCTATCCCCTCATTCTTTTTTTTTCCCCCTGTACAGGTTAATTGTTAAAGTGCTTAAGCAAGTAGAGACTGAAAATGGGAATCTTTTAATTCAATAAATTTGATTTATCTACTATTTTGTTATTCAGTAATAAAGTTCATAGAAAAGGGAAAAAATAAATGCATAGTTTTCCCTCTTTATTTACCAGTTTTCAAGATAATCCTTTATTTTGCTATACCCCTCCACTTACATTAATTTTTTATGTGTTCATAGATTCATCTATATTTGGTATGTTTCAATCGATTTCATTTTCTCTAAAAAGGAAGTTCCACTTTTCCCATCTTTGAGAAAGAGTTTGTTCAGATTGCTTCCTAAATTCTTTTGACTTGACCTGAGTTAGGTAATTTCCTTGCAATTGATAAAACATGTTTTAGGCTCACCATATGCATTTCTTGACCTAGCTTTAGAAGGAGATTTTTTTTTTTTCAAAAAAGCCTGGTTTTGTTTACTGTGTAATATTTCAATACCACAATCTTAGTACTCAGAATGCTCTACTACTTGATTGTTAATTCCTGCTAGGTCTCTTTGGTGGATAAAGCTAGAAGTAGATATATGATATATGTAATATAGGATTTAAAAAACTCATAATTTTATACTGATTCTTCCAATTTAAATTTTTCTTATATCATTTTTTTTACTTAACTTCTTCTATATAATATATCTCCTTTAATCAATCTCAAGGGCATAGGTGATGTCAATTTAGAATCTATACTAATAAAAGGGTAATACGCAAATTGGTCATGATGCCCTCACAGGAACAACTGAACAGAAGGCTGTGTGGGGTGACAAGGTTGGCAGGAGTGTTAGGGAGGGATTACCAAAGGACGGATGAGCAGGCTGTGTGGGGTGACCAGGCCAGAGGGGGGTTAGTGAAGGATTAACAAACAACTGACCAGCAAGCCAGCAGGGAGGTTAGTTGGGGTGATTAAGCTGGCAGAGGGGTGCAGTTGGGGATAACCAGGCTGGAAGGGGGGCACTAAGGGGTAACCAGGCTGGTGGGTGGGCAGTTAGGGGCAATCATGGTGACAGGCAGAGGCATTTAGGGGGGATAGGGCTGGCAGGGGGGCAGATAAGGGTGATCAGGCAGAAGGCAGGTAAGCAGTTAGCAGTCAGAGATCCTGGATTTTGAGAGGGATGTCCAACTGCCGGTTTAGGCCCAATATCCACAATCAGGCCTAAACCGGCAGTCAGACATCCTACAAGGGGTCCCAGATTGGAGAGGGTACAGGCTGGGCTGAGAGGATCCCCTCCCTCCATGCACAAATTTTGTGCACCGGGCCTCTATCCAATTTGGCAATCACAGTAGTCTCAGAATAGGAATATTGATAGTACCACTATCAACATAATCCTCCTAGGTGTATATTGGCCACTACACACTATGCTTTCTCGTTTATAATTTCTTTTAATTGTAGTTCTACAAGTAATTATATAGGGTAGGGCAAAAGTAGGTCTACAGTTACAAGTATTTGAGTTTATACTTGTATTATTATTATTTATTTACTAGAGGCCCATGCATGAAATTTGTGCATGGTGGGGTTGGTGTCCCTTAACCCAGCCTGCACCCTCTTCAATCTGGGACTCCTTGAGGGATGTCCAACTGTCGGTTTAGGGATTGGGCCTAAATTGGCAGTCAGACATCCCTCTCATAATCCAGGACTGTTGCTCCTAACAGCTCGCCTGCCTGCCTGATTGCCCCTAACCCTTTCTGCCTGCCATCCTGATCACACCCTAACCACTCCCCTGTTGGCCTGATTGACACCTAACTGCTTCCCTGCCATCCCAATTGCCCCCAACTGCCCTTCCCTGTCAGCCTGTTTGCCCCCAACTGACTTCCCCTGCCAGCCTGGTTGCCCCCAACTGCCCTCCCCTGCTGGCCCAATTGCCTCCAACTGCCCTCTCTTGCCAGCTATTTTGTAGCAGCCATCTTTTGATGATATTACATGGCACCACCTAGGTTTTTATTATATAGTACTAGAGGCCCAGTGCATGAAATTCATGCACAGGTAGGATTTCTAGGCCAGGCTGGCGATCAGGACCAATTGGAGCCTTCCAGATGCCGGCTGGAGCTTCCCTTCCCTAAATTCCAGCTGCCAGCCAGGGCCTTCCTTCAATCTAGGGGCAACGCAGTCAGCACATGTGATAGTGAGCTATCCGTCTCCTGGTCAAACTCCCGTGGGGACAATTTGCATATTAGGCATATATACATTGTATACCACTGTCAATCTACTTTTTGCCCCACATACATGTTTAATGCTCACTACAAGTCTGTGCCAATGTTTATCTAGTTATTTGACTGTCCAAAGCTTTCCCTATAGATTTCTCAGGTCCTCATGGAAAAATGCTCTCTTGAGTTTTTTTATATTGATAACATTTTACCTATACCTTTTGTACTTCAAAATTAGTTTCCATTAACTTAAAATTCTTGGCTCACATTTCATTTTTTTTTTTTAGTGTTTTGAATATTTTATTCCTTTTTTTTTTGGGGGGGGGATGCACAAGGTAATGTAGTTGAAAAGTCTGGTGATAGTCTAACTTGCTGAAGTTAAGAACTTTAAGTGCAGAGAGGTCAGCAAAGAGCAAGAGTTCTGTTCTTCATTCAGGGCTATTAATAAAGGAACAAGACCTAGTATTTCAAATGTCTGCCATAAACTACGTGCTTTATGTGTATTACCTTAGAACTAGGGAACTAGAATTCAAACACAGGTTTACTTAACACTTAAAGCCAAGATCAGTCTATCAGGCAATTGTTCTTTGGACAGGGTGACTGCATATTCTGTTTGGCCTCGGAGAGTCCCAGTTTATGCCTGTTGTTCTGTAATAATTACTTATAGGCTCTCCCTTTGCTCTAAAATGTTCTGTTTCGGAAGGTAAATTATATATGTAGGCACTATTTCTTAACCATATAATGATGCATTCAACTTTAAGCTCTTCAATAAACAAATGAGAGCACACATATTGAAACCATGAGCTTTTATATTTTCAATGCCCGCTCCTCATCCCAATTGTGTTGCATTGGTAGCCTTTCAGTATTTTCTGTTTACATTGCTATGGAAACTTCTTATGACTCTAAATCTTCCCGAAAATGACAGCAAAGAAAAACAAAACATTCTTTTGTCTACATTAGATATGCAAGCCTTTCTTTTTTATGTGGTTCATGTAATAGCCATCTGAGTTTCCTTTGTTGGAGGAAACGACCTGTTTTACTATAGAAATCATAAGGTTTGGCTTGCTAAAATTATGATTGGAGGGGGGTGGCCATTTTTCTGGGATAATAAACATTCTATTATTTGTGAGCTCTTCGTGGGCACTAAATTCTATTGATATTAATGGTGAAACATGGTATGGTTTGAGAGTCTGATGACATGTGGTCAATCAATTTAAGTTCCTAAGAAAGAGACGGTCGATCTGAAATGGTCCTCCAGGGGAGCTGGATACTGCATTAATGCACAGAACCGGAGACAAGGAAAGAAACTGACACCTAACTTCCCACCCTCTGGAAGCTAACAGCAGTTTCAGAAACATATACTATTCTGTGGTTTTGCGAAATTGCCACACCAAGTAACGAGAAGAAAAGCCCTGAGGAGTTGTTTGTCATACTGATAGCATCAGGGCTTGTTTGCCAGGAGAGATTCTGTCACAAATCTAAATGGGTCCAAAGTAGACACCAGATACCAGACTCTACTTTCTGAATGTGAGCGCTCTGCTGGGGCCCAGCCACTTGGATGTAGGTTCCCCTTGCATACGGGATGCCCATTGAGTTTATTTTGGGTAGTGTGTACTGATGACTCTATGTGTTACTTTAGTGTTTACAGAAGGTAAGGGCTTTATACTATATCATTATCTAATCATTTTAAACATTAAAGTGATACCCACTCATTAAAATAAATTCAGAATAGAAAGGGTCATTTGCAAATAGAAAAGAAAGGGTCAAATAGAAAGTGAAACAGATGGGTGGTGTCTGGTTGGCCAGGCCCCAATTGGCAGATCAGAGCCAGGCCAGCTGTGGGGAGGTGCTGAGGGCAATTGGCTGATAGGCCCGGACCCTGATTGGGGTAGTGGGGGCTGATCCGTGGTCAGGGGATGGGGAAGGGGCCGTGGGAGGTTGGCCAGCCAGCTTCACCCCTGATTGTTATGGGGAGGGCTGACCGGGGGTGGAGCTAGCTGGGGAGAGGGGCCATGGGCAGACTGGGGTGGTGGGGGCTGATTAAGGGTGGGGCTGGTCATAGGGAGGGGCTGTGGGCAGTGGGCTGACTGACTCTGTCCCCAAATGGGATGGAGGGGACTAATGGAGGACCAGTAGCATGGTTGGCCGGCTGGCTCTGACCCTGATAGGAGTGGTGAGGGGGTGGGGGCTGATGGTGGGGGCGAGCAGAGCTTGCTGGGGGGAAGGGTCCTGGGCTGATGGGGTGGTGGGGGCCTCATAGAGGGTGGGGCTGGCTGGGGGGAGGGGCTGAAGGAGGTTGCTGGGCTGGCCCACCCTCTATTGGAGAAAGGGGGTGGGGCTGCAGGCAGATCGAGGTGGTGGGGGCTTATCAGGGGAGGGGCTGGCCAGAGGGGAACGGCTGCTGGGGGGTTGACTGCCGGCCCCATCCCTGGATCAGGTGGTTCACTGGCAGCAGTGGGCATCACAGAGACCAGTCATTACAGCATTGTGGTCACTGGCTTTTTATATATAGACTTGAGGCCCAGCACATGAAACTCGTGCATGGGTACCGTCCCTAGACCTGGCCTGTGCTCAGGGGCCATCTTCCTCAGCTACCTGAAACCAGCCCCACCCCTGGTTCCTCGCTTGCCATCTGGTGATCAGTACTTGATGGCCGGCTGGGTGAAGGGGCCAAGAGGTCAGTTGTTCCCACCTGCTCGCCAGCCCCACTCCTGCGCTGGTGGCCATCAGGTGATTGGAGCCTGCTGTCAGGGAAGGGAGCAAGAAGTGGTAAGTGTGCCTCATAGTGACTGGTCCAGTGGTCATTCTGGTCTTTCTGCCATTGGGGTCAATTTGTATATTACTCTTTTATTATATAGGATAACCACTTTTATTATTTTAAAGTAAATCCTTCCAGAGATTTTCTAAGCACATTTAATGTTAACATTTACCATAAATTTAAACTAAAAAAACATATGCTTTTCCGCAATTTTATTTTCAGTTGAAATTATATCAAGGACAATTCTTCATGTCAGTAAAGATGTAGCTACTTTGGTATTTTTTTAACAACTGCACATTTATCCCATTGTTTGGCCACAGTGGGACATATGTGACCAAAACCCTTTCCTTTGGGACTTAGGTAAATTCTAGGTGTTTGTGTGTTTTTAAAAATTTTTACTTTTATAAACAATTCTGCCTTGCCCTCTCTTGTGTATGTCTCTATGCACACATGAGAGTGCACTGGATCTATATTGCCAAACTGCCCTTCCACTGACACTACTAGTCACAGTGTATAGACTACCTATTTATTAACCCATTAATTTGAATTGAAATGTGGCACCCACTTTTGTTTAGTTTTCATTTTACATTATGAATGAAGGGAACCACCTTTTCTTATATTTGCTGTTCTTGGAGCAATGTGAAATTATGGTTAAACGTTCAGGCTCTGGAGCGATGAACTCCACCATAAAATAGCAGTTGATGATGTGCTAGTTAACTTCTCTGTGCTTCGTTTTTCTCCTGTGTAAAATGGAATGGCAATGGTATTCTATACCTCTTGCTGTTGTAAGAATTTATAATAGTTTTTAAGACATAATTAACACATTATAAATATTTGCTATTATTAATCATATTTTAAATGAATTACATAATTACCTTCTTTGCTCATTTTTCCTATTTATTACTATTGTCTTTTTATTGACTTTTAAGAGCTTACTTTAAACTAAGAACACTAGGTCTTTGTCTCTCTTGCTTGTTCAAATTTTTAACTTCCTTAAGAATCATATCTCTAGATATTAAATAACAAGCACATTCATGTATTTTAGAATGTTTTTATTTATTTATTAATTCCAAAATGTATTTATTTTACAAAAATCAGATAATTTTGAAAACATGGAAGTTAATACAAAAAAGATGATTTTTGTATTTCAGACTGTGTAGTGGGAGACAGACTCAGGTTGTTGCTATTTTGATGCAATAGAGTGAATGCTATACAAGGACTAATAGAAGTAACACAATGTTCAGATGGGCAAAAAATAAAATAAAATAAAATTCTTTATGAAATCGAAATATAGTCTCTGTAAGCATGACACCAGAAATCTATCTGTGTTGTTGTTGTTTGTTTATCCTACCACTGTCTGGGAACTATCTAACATAGTTCTGAGTATATGACTATGGATACTAAACACTGTTCATCAACTGCAGCAAGGTCATATTTTAATTCTGAGGAATGATTTATATCTTAATAAGCACATGTCACTTGGCTACAAGCCATTTACATTGCTGGAGGCTCTTGCATCTAGAGACCCACTGTCTTGCTTCAGCCTAAGATTCTGCTTCTTTCTATAAGTTCCCTTATGAACCTGTTTAATTCTAGAGTTGTCAGCCTCTTTCTTCAGCCTCTTTGCCTGGTGCTCCTTTGGAAGCTGGGTCCAGTACACCTGGATAAATTTTCCCAACAAAAACATGTAGCAAATTCTATACAGTTGCAAAATATATTTAAAAAATATATTTTAGCCGAAACCGGTTTGGCTCAGTGGATAGAGCATCGGCCTGTGGACTGAAAGATCCCAGGTTCGATTCCGGTCGAGGGCATATACCTTGGTTGCGGGCACATCTCCAGTGTGGGGCGTGCAGGAGGCAGCTGATCGATGTCTCTCTCTCATCAATGTTTCTGACTTTCTATCCCTCTCCCTTCCTCTCTGTAAAAAAAACAATAAAATATATTTAAAAAAATATTTTAGAATTGCTATGGATATTCAGAGTCTTTTGTGGTTTCATAAAAATTTTAGGATTTATTTTGTATTATTTCTGTGAAAAATGGCACTAGGATTTTGATAGGGATTAAATTGGATTTATAGGTTGCCTAAAATAATATGTACATTTTAATAATGCTAATTCTTTTATTTTTAAACTAGAGGCCCAGTGCATAAAAATTCATGCACTTGAGGGGAGGGGGGTTTTCCTCAGCCCAGGCTTTCCCCTCTTACAGGCCTGGAGCTCTCAGGGGCAGGAGACAACCTGGTGATCAGGACGAGGCAATGCCCCATCACACCTCTGCTGCTGCCTCTGCCAGCAGCACAAGCTTTGGCTGGCCGTGGTTACTTGAGCCTTGAGTGGCCCTGGATGGCTGGGCAGCTGCCATCCAAGGCTTGCCTGCAACTTGGGCCTGCCCTGGGTGGCTAGGGGCCTGAGGGGATTGGGGACTCCTGAGGCAGGAGTATGAAGCAGCTGGACCTGCCTGGGAGCAGGCTCTGCTCTGCTGAGTGCCTGCTGCCCTGTCAGGGCTAAGGGGACTGGGCACCACCATCTTGTTGTGGCTGTGGGTGCTGCCATTTTTGAGGGTGTGGCAGTCAATTAGCATATTCTATCTATTAGATAGGATATATTTTTATTGACTTTAGAGAGGAAGGGTGAGGGGGAGAGAGATGGAAACATCAATGATGAGCGAGAATCATTGATCAGCTGTCTCCTATACACCCCACACTGGGAATTGAGCCCACAACCTAGGCATATGCCTTGATTTGAACCATGACCTTCTGATTCATAGGTTACCACTCAACCACAGCCATACCAACTGGGCAATGCTAATTACTCTAATTCATGGTCATGAAATACCTTTTCATTTCTTTGTATAATCTTAAATTTGTTTCAACAATGTCTTGTAGTTTTCAGTGTAGAGATTATTTACCTCTTTTGTTAAGTTTATTTACAAATATTTTATTTACTTACTAAAGGCCCGGTGCACAAAATTCATGCATTGGAGCAGGGGTCTTCAGCTCAGTATGTGCCCTCTCACAGTCTGGGAGCCCTGGAGGCCTCCTCTTGCAGTCTAGGACCCCTCACTCCTTACCGCCTGCCTGCTCACTGCTCCTTAGCACTGCCACAGAGGTGTGAGAGGCTCCCGCCATCACTGCTGTAATCACCAACTGTGAGTTTGGCTTCTGGCTGAATGGCTTTCCCTCTGTGGGAGTGCACTAACCCAGAAGGCAGCTCCTGCATTGAGTATCTGCCCCCTGATGTGCATCATAGTGACCAGTTGTACCACTGTTCAGTTGATTTGCATATTAGGCTTTTATTATCTAGGATCTTTTTATTGCTCATTGTTAGTATAAGAAATGCAACAGAATTTTGTACATTAATTTTGTATCCTGCAAATTTATTCTATTATTATTTCAAATTGTTTTTTTGGAGACTTTAGGATTTTCTATATATAAAATCATGTCATCCACATAGTGACAGTTTTATTTTTTTCCTTTCCAATTTGGATGCCTTTTTTTCTGACCTAATTGTTCTGGCTAGAACTTCCAGCACTATGTTGAATAAGAGTGGTAAGAGAAAGCATTCTTTTCTTATTCCTGACCTTCAAGGAAAAGCTTTCAGTTTTTCACCATTGATTATGTTTTTAGCTGAGGGTTTGTTTATTATGTTGAAATATTTTTCTTCTGTATCAATTATATTGAAATATTTTATCATAAATGGATGTTGTATCTTGACAACTGTTTTATTTTTCTGCACCAACTGAGATGACCATATGCTTTCTATTTTTCATTCTGTTAATGTGGTTTATCATGTTGAATGATTTGTGGATGCTAAACACCCTTGCACCCTAGAATGAATCCCACTTGATTGTGGTGTATAATTCTACTTTGCTAGTTCAAACTCTATTATAAGGTTATAGCAACCAAAACAGTATAATATTGGCAGGAAAAAACAACAACAACATATGCCCAGACCAATGAAACAAAATTGGAAGGCCAAAATGAATCCACACATTTACAGCAACTAACATATAACAAAGGAGTCAAGAATATAATATGGAAATGAAAATCTTTTTAATAAATGGTGTTGGGGAAACATAATAGCCATATAGAAAAGAATAAAAGTAGACCACTATCTCATAACATACACTAAAATGAACTCAAATTGAGTTAAAGACTTAAATGTATGACCTGAAAAAATAAAATACACAGAAGAATACATAGGTAATTGGCTTCTATACATTGATATTATTGGTGTTTTTGAATTTTACTCCAAAGGCAAAGGGAACAAAAGCAAAAATAATTGAATAGGATTTCATTAAACTAAAAAGCTTCTGTACAGCAGAGGAAACCAACAAAGCAAACACGCAACTAAATGAATGGAAGAAGATATCTGCAAATAATTCTGAGAAGGCGTTAATATAAAAAATTATGTAAAGAACTCATACAACTAACAACCAAAGAACAATAGTCCTATTAAAAATGGGCAGAAGATCTGAATAGATCTGAGAAACCAAGATGGCGGCATAGGTGAACACCTAAACTGCTGCCTCACAATTTCAAAACTACAACTAAAATACAGAACAAACACCATCCAGAACCACAGGAAAGCTGGCTGAGTGGACATTCTGCAACTAGAAGTAAAGAGAGGGGCTCACGAAGATTCAGAGGAGCTGTAAAAAGCTGAGGAACGGAGACATGCACATGGAGAGGATGGGAAGCGGAGGGTCTGGTTGGCTTCCTCTAGTGGGAGGGAGATGGAAACTCCTGACTGCACTGAACTCCACTTCTGACTGCACTGAACCCTAGTTCTGGGTGAGACTCATATAGGGGGAGTCTGCACTTTTGTGAAAAGGTAGGAGTGCACAGAAACTTAGGGGAGCCACAAAAGGCAGAGGTCTGGAGGCACATGCAAAGAGGACTGACTGCTGATTATGCCCCGGGGTTTCTCTAGAGGGAGGAAAACAGACCCTCCCAACTGCACTGAAATCCAGGTCCAACTGCACTGAACCCTAGTTTTGGGTGAGACTCTGGGAATCCAGATTCCTATGGGTCCCTGGAGAGCATGGAAACTCAGGGGAGCCAGAAAACTAGAGTTCTGGAGGTGCGTGTGAAAAGGTAGAAGTCTGGAGGCGCACATGCATGTGCACAGAGAGGACTGCAGTGATTACTGAGGGGCACTGAGACCCAGGGGCCACGGTGTAAGGCAGGGCTGATGGGAAGCCAAGGCTGTCTCCTCAACCCTGATACTCGACCACATCCAAGCCCAGCAATCCTGCAAGTCTTAAGGCTGAGTCCAGCACAGAAGTTCTCCGGGCATAGACACAGCTGATCCTCACAACCAGTTGGCTTGGGGGTCAATTCTCCCCAGTGATACCAACAACAATCGAGACTTAACTATAAGAAGACTGTGCACACAGTCCACAAAGGGGTTCACCAAGAGTGTCCAACTCAGGCAACTGGGGAGGCAGAGCTACTGGGTCATATAGGACACCTAGCACACAAAGCTACTCTATCAACTCAGGGAAGCAGCGAAAATGTGGAGACAAAGGAACAGATCACAAATGAACGAAATGGAGGAAAACAAATGACAGGATATAGAGTTCAAAACCACAGTTATAAGGTTTTTTAAGAATTTCCTAGAAAAGATGGATACATTTAGTGAGACCCAAAAGGAGATGAAAAAGGACCAACTAAAAATTAAACATACACCTGAAATAAAAAAATATTATACAGACACCTAACAGCAGACTAGAGGAATGCAAGAATCAAGTCAAAGATGTGAAATACTAAAAAACAGAAAATACTCCACTGGAAAAGCAAAAAGAAAAAAGAATCCAAAAATGTGAAGATAGTGTAAGGAGCTTCTGGGACAACTTCAAGCGTACCAACATCAGAATTGTGAGGGTGCCAGAAGAAGAGAGAGAGCAAAATACTGAAAACCTATTTGAAGAAACAATGACTGAAAACTTCTCACATCTGGTGAAAGAAATAGACTTACAAGTCCAGGAATCACACAGAACCCCAAACAAAAGGAATCCAAAGAGGACTACACCAAGACACATCATACTTAAAATACCAAGAGCAAAAGACAAAGGGAGAATATTAAAAGCAGCAAGAGAAAAACAGTTAATTACCTACAAGAGGGCACCCATATGATTGTCAACTGATTTCTCAAGAGAAACTATGCTGGCCAGAAGGAAGTGGCAAGAAATATTCAAAGGGATGAATAGCAAGAACCTACAACCAAGATTACTCTACCCAGCAAAGCTATCATTCAGAATTGAAGGTCAGATAAATAGCTTCACTGAAGAAAAAACTAAAGGAGTTCATCAACACTAAACCAGTAGTATATGAAATGCTGAAAGGTATTCTTTAAGAAGAGAAAGAAGAAGAAAACAGTAAAGATAAAAAATTATGAACAACAAATACATATCTATCAACAAGTGAATCTAAAAATCAAGTGAATTGAAAATTTGATGAACAGAATAAACTGGTAAATATAATAGAATCAGTGGCATAGAAAGGGATTGGACTGATAATTCTCAGGGGGAAAGAGGTGAGGGGGGTGCAGGGAGAGAATGGACAAAAATCATACACCTATGGATGAGGTCAACAAGAGGGAGGTAAGGGTAGAGGGAAGGTTGGGAGCCAGGTGGAGGGGAATTTTTGGGGAAAAAAGGATGAACAATTCTAATAATCTTAACAATAAAGATTTAGTAAAAAATAATAAAAAATTAAAAAATGTAAAAAATGGGCAGAAGATCTAAATAGACATTTTCCTTAGGAAGACATACAGATCATCAATAGGCACGTGAAAAAAATGAACATCACTAATTATTAAGAATATGTAAGTCAAAATCACAATGAGATACTATCTCTCACATGTTACTACAGTTATTTTATTTTAATGGCTCTATATTATCGAAGAGACAAGGAATAACTAATGTTGAAAAGGATGTCAAGTAAAGGAAACTTTGTACACTGGTTGGTGGGATTGTAAATTGGTATAGCCATTATGAAAAATAGTATGAAGATTCCTTACAAAATTAAGAATAGAAATACTATATGATCCAGCAATTCCTCTTCCTGATATTTATCCAAAAACTATAAAAATAGAAATTAAAAAAGATATATGTAGCTCTGAATCACTGTAGCATTATTTATAACTAAAGGCTTGCTACATGAAATTTGTGTATGGGTAGGGTCTTTAGGCCTGGCCAGTAATCAGGGCCAATCTGTGGTTCGACCAGTTAGGTGATTGAGAGGGCTCCCCTGGGGCCTGCAGGCTGGAGACAGGTCCTGCATTGAACGTCTACCTCTAATGGTCAGTGCACGTCATAGTGACCAGTTATTCCACTGTCTGGTAGATTTGCATATTAGGCTTTTATTATATAGGATAATGAATATATGCAAAGAACTAAGAGCTATTATGTTAAGTGAAATAAGTCAGATAGAGAAAGACAAATACCATATAATTTTATTTATATGTGGAATCTAAAGACCAAAATAAATGAACAAACAAAACAGAAACAGACTCATAAATATATGGAGTAAACTGATGATTGACAGATGGGAGTGCTAATGGGGGCCTGAGTGAAAAATAAAAAGATTGAGAAGTGTAATTGGTAGTTACAGAACAGTTATGAGGATGTAAAGTATAGCATAGGGAATATAGTTAATAATATTATAATAACTATATATGATCCCAGGTGGTTATTAGACTTAATCAGGGGTGAGGAAATCACTTTTTAAATTATATAAATGTCTAACCAGTATGCTGTACATGTGAAACAAATTTAAATAATATTGAATGCCTACTGTAATTGAAATAAACATAATGAGATATGGAAACAATCTAAACATCCATTAATAAATGAGTGGATAAAAATGGATATATGCATGCACATACATACATACACATACACACCAGTAAATTACTACTCAGCCATAAAATCCCTGACTTTTCTTACACCAAATAAAGCAATTTTGAATCATTGAGTTCCCTGAAGGCATTTATTGTGAAAGGCATGCTCTTTGCTTTGTTTTGTATCTAATATTCTAAATCACTCAGTCATCCCAGAAATAAATGTTTTCTATGTTGAATAAAGTACATTTACATGCCCTCTGGACACATTTCAAGAAAAAAAGATAAATGTATTTAATATGATCCATATATATAAAACAGATTAGTCATATTTTCTTTATTAATAAAAATAGAAACTCCTGTTCACTGGTGTTATATGAATCTTTGTATGTTGAGTGATAATTGGTTATTTGGCTAAGATCTAGACCTAGCATACAAGTTGAAAAATTTGTAAAAAATTACATTTAGAACTTTTTATACCTTATCTTACCAATGGCAAATGGGAGTTACTCCTATGCTAAGAACTGTGGGAAAAGCTTAATGGTCTTAAGATACTGTGTGCTATCAAAAGCCAGAAAAGGGAAAACAAAACTGGAAGAGTCAAGGAAAAGTTACCTCGAAATTCCACTCATAGGAAGAAGCACACTTTTTTGGTTGTAACTCACAATCACACATATATTTTTCTCTTACATTGCCTTAAAAATTAAAATGGTTGTCTTATAATTATTTGGGAAATATTGGTTAATTAATAATTAATTATGTTAAAAGGAATTTTCCTGTAGGAATGGAAATAAATAATTTTATTTTCTTGAGATATTGTTAACTGTGAATTCCTTAGTGTGCATTTACTCTTAATCAGATGATTTTACTTCTAAAATTATATTAAGTCCACTATGTGTTCTTAATGGGTCTTCATTCCTTTTACTTTCAGTGCCACATGATTCTCTGCTTCTAACACTAAAAACTAGGTTTAAAATAACTATTACAATAGTTAAACTATACATTTGAGTTAAAAAGGCCAATCAGAACTTTTAGGAATTATTTTAATACTTATGACTTAGCTTTCATGAAGGAAAATATTACAAGATTACCTACTACTTGTTGGAACATAACACATTCTGTTCTTTTATTATTTATTAGAGGCCCAATGCATGAAATTCATGCAATAGTAGGCCTTCACAGCCCTAGTGGCTGCCTCAGCCCTCACAGCTGCAGCTTCGTCCAGAAGGTCATAGAGAAAGTCACCTGGAGGGTCATCCCACTGTTCAGCCATTCAGTTGATTTGCATATTACACTTCTATTGTATAGATTTATTTATTTTTAGCCTTGTTTTGTTCCTTCCTTCTACCTGCTGTAATTTATTATTTTATTTTTAATTGAAATTTTTGGGTTACAATGGTTAATAAAATTATAGGTTTTAGGTATAGAATTTCACAATATATCATGTACATATTGTATTGTGTGTTTACCACTCTAAGTCAGGTGTCCTTCCATCACTATTTATCCCTCCCTTAAAAGCACAATGAGATATCACATAACAGACTCTTAAGGAGAGGGTATCTAGTACCACCAAAATAAGTATTTTATTCAAAACTGTTTTTGGGAGGGGTACATACACATGACAAAAAACACATTTTCAAATATAAGAAAGTTATTTTTGTTGAGTGATACTGAATATGTTTACCTAACGATTTTACCTCCTATCTATTTTAAATGAAATTTGAAAGTACATAAGGAAAAAATGAAGATGCTTATGTTTTTGTTTTTGTTTTTCTTTTGTATGAATTTGCTCAATATTCTGGTGCTGCTAGTCATAAATAATTCTTTTTCACTTTCTATTTCTAGATAAAGATTACACTTGGTCACTCTTAAAATTTGCTGTGCCCTATTCTTATTTTCAGTTCATGTGAAAGAGTTTTAGTGCAAAAGAGGAAAGAGAGCAGCCCAAATTTCTGGAATTTATTAGTACAATTCCTCAGATAACAAAATATTATATCTATGTCAATAGGGAATAATCCTATGCTATAAATCTAATGTTCCAACAAAATTTATTTGAAATCCAATATCGTTTTAATTATATATTGTCATATTTGTAAAATTCTGCCTATTTTATACCCAGAGTTGACCCACACCACCTTTTTGACTAAAAAAACAACAAAATATATTGGAAGCACAATGAAAAAAAATAACTATTATTAAGACTATCTCGGTCATTTAAATGAGAGGGGAACCATGAATTATTCACAAACTAACTAACTGACCATAATTTTACAGCTACTCTAAAATGAAAATAATACTTTCCTCACATTATTGTTTGGATAATAAAATAGAATATATGTATGTAGTATCTTGTAAATTATGAAGCATTACTATGCAAATGCAACGTTTTGTTTTAATTGCTATTGGTTTCAAGTAGGAATCAAAGATAATTAATGTCTTAAAAATAAAAATTTCGTAACATTGTTAATATATGTTTCTTGTTTTAGACATCTTGTAACATTTAATTCTGCCTCCTGAAATAAATTATACATAAATTTAGAAAATATTCTTAAGATACTGACATGAAAATATAAAGACATCTATCATCACTTTCAGCTTTTATCAGCAGATTTTTTTCTGGTTACATATAAAAGCAAAATTCTGCTGATTCAATGGTTATTTATTGAAAACAGCATTTGTTTTCTTATTGAGACCTCTATCCAAAAATTGTCAGCTCTTCTAGAAATAAACCTTTTTCTTGCTCTCAATTATGTACTGAATCAATTGTTCATGTTAGATTGCAGACAGATGAATGCTGTCTTTAGTAATAAGTATATATCCCTAAAATATTCACATCATGAAAACAAGATCTTGGGGCATATTGAAGTACACAATTCTATTCTGCTGTCTAAAATCATGCTTTTTATTGTTGTTGTTGTTCTGAAAGTATTTATGTTTGTTGTATTCGCTCTTTCTCACTAACCCTCATCTTCCTTTTGAAGCTAAGGATTAAAGAAGTGGGGCAGGTGAAACCAAAACCGGTTTGGCTCAGTGGATAGAGTATTGGCCTGTGGACTGGAGGGTCCCAGGTTCAATTCCAGTCAAGGGCATGTATCTTGGTTGCAGGCACATCCCCAGTGGGGGGCGCTCAGGAGGTGGCTCATCAATGTCTCTCTCATCCATGTTTCTAACTTTCTATTCCTCTCCCTTCTTCTCTGTAAGAAACAATAAAATATATTTAAAAAAAAAAGAAGAAGTGGGGCAAAGCTTTTGCTAATAAGAAGTGTTTCCTGAATGTTGGGTCATGCATAACAACATCAATAACACAACTGCCACAGACCTGGGATCCTGCTGCTTAAAAGTCTGATCACTCTAGCTGTCTCTCAGGAGATAAAAAGTCTCACCAGATGCTTGATTTCTTTGAAATTCTTACAATCCCTACAAACATGTATGCCATGAAAAAAAATTTAAATTACCAGAAGCTTCTCTTAAAATAGAAATAATTGTTTTATGACCAATTAAATTGTATGGGAAACACTGAATTATATATGAACGGCTTATGGAATAGAATGTATATTTTATAACATGTTCTCTCTCGATATTTTTATGCAATACCAAGTATTTTCTGAAAATAAAAGCTTAAAATAATAAGAAATAAAGTTTTATGTTACTTCTACATACACATGAATGTGATTTTTAATTATCTTGATGTAGTTCAGGCAAAATGTATATATTCATTTAATTTACTCAACAAACACTTCCCAACAAAGCAAGCCCTGGAGCTGGTGTTTTCCAGCTAAAGTTACCAAATTAAAACAAAAACAAACTTAATACCAATTTCTCCCAAAGTCTCCAAAAAACAAAACAAAACGAATAAAGAATACCCTTTAACTTATTCATTTAGGCCAACATTTTCCAGCTAACAAAGCTAGAGAAAAATGCTATAAGAAAACAAAGAAATTCTAACTACTAAGTTCCTGTCTTCACATAAGAACCTTTATATTATTTCACCCACTAACCACAGTAAGCACGCAGACAACTTTCCTTTCGTTGATCTCTCAAGACTTTCTGGAACTGTTTGAGACATCTGCCCTGCTCTCCTCAGATACCTCAATTAAATAAGCAATCAACTTTTTCATAGCCCCTTGATAAAAAAAAAAAAATGTTGAGTTAGTAAAATGGGGCTTCCAGCCAGGCCAGTATGGCTTAATGGTTGAGCATTGACCCATGCATGAACTAGGAGGTCATGGTTTGATTCTCAGTCAGGGCACATACCTGGATTGCAGGCTTAAGCCTCAGTAGAATGTATGCAGGATGCAGCTGATCAAGGACTCTCCTCTCTCTCTCTCTCTCTCTCTCTCTCTCTCTCTCTCTCTCTCTCTCTCTCTTTCCTATTCCTTTCTCTCTTTAAAATCAATAAAAACATATTTTAATATATTAAATACTAAAATGGGGTTCTACAAGAGTTTCCACAATAATGAATTTATATGTGACTAAACCTAAATTTGTTAACATTTGTTAAAATTCAAAGTTTGGTTTCTTGGTCATGCTACTCACATTTGAAGTGGTCAATAGCTTAATAGTCAACAGGTTAATGGCTAGACCGTAGTTCTAGACCATTTTGATCAATACAAAATGTTCTATTGGACAGCACTGCTGAAAATAAACCAATCATATAGAACAAGACAACAGATAGAATGATAGTCTGTACCAAACCAACTGCCTTTGTTAATGATATATAGTTCCATTAGAAAATTTAATTACATTCCTTAGAATGTTTATAACCATTTGAAATTCAACAAGGATAGGTTTTAAAATAATGATGATGATAATATAGTAATAATAATATATTCACTCATGTCTATAAATTTTTAGATTGTTTTTAAACTATTAATAATTTTTTAGATTTCTATTACATTACTGATTTGTTTTATCCAAAAACAACCTGTTTTTTTTTATCATAATCTTTTTCATTGTGCTATAATATAATATTTTTTTTAAGTGATAAACATAAAGTAGACTCATGAAGCTAAAAAAGAAAAGGTACAAATTTCCAGTATGAGGTAATCTGGTAATTTGTACATTTTTTAAAAAAATATATTTTATTGATTTTTTTACAGAGAGGAAGGGAGAGGGATAGAGAGTTAGAAACATCGATGAGAGAGAGACATCGATCAGCCACCTCCTGCACGCCCCCTACTTGGGATGTGCCCGCAACCAGGATACATGCCCTTGACCGGAATCAAACCTGGGACCCTTCAGTCCGCAGACTGACGCTCTATCCACTGAGCCAAACTGGTCTTGGCTAATTTGTACCTTTTAATAGTATGCTAGTTTAACTCATTTTGTTAAACTAGCATACTATTAATATCAACTTGACAGACATAATAAATAGAAATTATAAGTCAATGTCCCTTGTGAACATGGACAAAAATGTCCTTACAAAATATTAGCAAACATAAATCAGCGATACATAGAAAAAAAAAAGAATAAATCACAAAGAGGTAAGTTTTAGCATAAGTAATTTCAGTTAAGTGTAACATTCAAAAATCAATCAAGAGAACCCATAATACCAAAAGAATGCAGGAATTAAAACTATATAATAGGGGGGAGAAAATGGCGGCAGTGTAGACAGACGCGTCTGGAGCTTTGTCGCTGGGCAGAGGGAGAGAGAGCGGCTGAGAGTCGCACTGGGAGTGTTTGTTGGCAAACTAGGAGTCAGTTGTCCCCCAGGGGAAGGCGGGGAACTGCTGGAGGGGGCTCTCCCGGCCAGGCAGCCCCACTGCCACTGGGCTTTTGTTGGCCGGAGCCACCAGCGCGAACGCGGAGCCCAAGCCATCTTGCAGTGGGAGGTGTAAGATGGTATCGCATTGTCGTTTTGATTTGCATCTCTCGGATGATTAATGACTTTGAACATGTTTTCATGTGTCTCTTGGCATTCCTTCTGTCATTTTTTGAAAAGGTTCTATTTAGGTCCGTTGCCCATTTTTTTATTGGATCCTTCATCTTCCTTTTATTAAGTTGTATGAGTTGGCTGTAGATTTTGGAGATTAAACCTTTATCAGTGATAACATTTGCAAATATGTTCTCCCATACAGTGATCTTTCTTGTTGTTTTGTTGATGGTTTCTTTTGCTGTGCAAAAGCTTTTTATTTTGATGTAGTCCCATTTGTTTATTTTTTCTTTAGCTTCCATTGCCTTTGGAGCAGTATCAGTGAAGAAGTTCTTTCAGCATATATCTGAGATTGTGTTGCCTGAGGATTCCTCTAGTATTTTTATGGTTTCCCTTCTAATGTTTAAGTCCTGTATCCATTTTGAATTTATTTTTGTATTTGGTGTAAGTTGGTGGTCCAGTTTCAATTTTTTGCATGTATCTGTCCAATTTTCCCAACACCATTTATTGAAGAGGCTATCATGGGCAACGGACCTAAATAGAACCTTTTCAAAAGATGACAGAAGGAAAGCCAAGAGACACATGAAAACATGTTCAAAGTCATTAATCATCCGAGAGATGCAAATCAAAACGACAATGCGATACCATCTTACACCTGTCAGAATGGCAATCATCAACAAATCAACAAACGACAAGTGTTGACGAGGATGCGGAGAAAAAGGAACCCTTGTGCACTGTTGGTGGGGATGCAGACTGGTGCAGCCACTGTGGAGAACAGTATGGAGTTTCCTCAAAAAACTAAAAATGGATCTCCCATTTTACCCTGTAATCCCACTCTTAGGAATTTATCCTAAGAAATTACAAACACCAATCAGAAAGGATTTATGCACCCTTATGTTCATAGCAGCACAATTTACAATAGCTACAATTTGGAAACAGCCTAGGTGCCGGTCAGCAGATGAGTGGATCAGAAAACTGTGATACATCTACACAATGGAATTCTATGCTGCCATTAAAAAGAAGGAATTCTTACCATTTGCAGCAACCTGGTTGGAACTGGAGAGCCTTATGCTTAGTGAAATAAGCCAGTCAATGAAGGAGAAGCATCACATGATCGCACTCATTGGGGGATAACAAAGAACATTATAAACAGATGAAAAAAGGATAGATACAGAGACAGTAAAGCTTCAAATAGACTGTGAAATTATAGCAGGAAGATTTAAAGTTAGTTGAGGTAGATAAGAGATCAATCCAAGGACTTGTTTGCATGCATATAAGCATAACCAATGAACATAGACACTGGGGGGTTGGGGAATGCCTGGGAGGGAGGGAGGGTAATGGGGAGATATGTATAAAAATTAATAAAAAATATATATTTAAATAAATAAATAAATAAATAATAAATATTATATAGTATATATTATTACTATATAATAAATGCAAAGCAATAGAACAATTATTGAAGAAAATTCATCACCTCTTTGAGATGAAAGTTCACAACAAATTACAAATAAGAGAACTTTCTCAATTTGATAAATGACATTAACAGAAAACATACTGTGGGCATACTCTCTGAGTATATTTTGTAAAAAATTTCCCTTAAAGTCAGTAAAATGGCAAGCAGGAAGTTTCACCACAACTATTTAACACTAAACTGAAGTCTTAGCCAATGGGAAAAGGCAAGTAAGAGAAATAAAATAAACAAAAACTAAGGATTGCCTATTTACAGACAGCATGATTTTTTAAACAAAAAATTATTGACTGAGCAAATCAAATAAATATGTAATAAATATATGGAGAAGTTTAACTGTAAAATCTAAGTGAAAAGTATATGGATGGTCAATTGCAAAGTCCTTTCAGTTTTTCTGTACCAGTATGTCTGAATTTTTTAAATAATACTAGAGGCCCAATACACGGAATTCATGCAAGGTGGGGAGGAGGTTTCCTCCGCCTGGCCTGCACCCTTTCCAATTTGTATCCCTCGAAGGATGTCCTGTGGGATCGGGCCTATACGGGCAGTTGGACATCCTCGCAATCTGGGACTGCTGGCTCTTGCCTCCTCGCCTGTCTGCCTGCCTGATTGCCCCTAACCCCTCTGCCTGCCTGCCTGCCTGATCATCCATAATTGCTCTCCTGCCAGCCTGATCACCCTTAACAGCCTCTGCCTCATCCTCTGCCACTGTGGCTTTTTCTGGAAGGATGTCTGAAATGACATCTGGAAGGTCATTTGGTCTAATTAGCATATGTATTTTATTAGTAGAGATGATAAAGAATGGCACACTGAAAATTGGTGCATTTTAGTGTAAGTAAATTCTACTTCTGAAGGGGGAAATATTATAACAATATAGGAAACGCTAGTTAAAGACATGCATATTAAAGTATTTAGGGAGAAGTGTTCTGATGTTTACAACTTACTTTGAAATTTAAAAAACATGAAAAATTTTAAAAATGGTTTGATGGATCAATAAAAGGATGGATAGTTGGACAGATATATGCTGTGCATGTGTTGTATAATTTTAATTGTATAATCTAGGTCAAGGGTATACAAATATTCACTGAAAATGTATTTTTATTTTTCTTAATATTTGAAGGTTTTTATGATACAATGTTGGAAGAACATAAAGGGATATGTCTAGTTAAGTGATTTGCAAACTTGATTTGAAACCTTTTGTCAATGAAATGTTTTGCAGAATCATGATATATAAACATTTAAAAGCATAGATTTTTAAAGCATAGGTCAAAGGTTATTTACATTTTATACATTTTGTATCTCTGAACATGTAAATTTATTCATGTTTAGTAGAAATAAAATTGTTCAGTATATGTTTACATTTATACTTTTTTTTGGATATGAGGAAAACCTTGAAATCTGAAATAGTGGCATATATTAATTAAAAAGGATTTTCTTACACACAGATAATAGTACCTTTATCTCTTGACCTCTCTTCAGAGATTTCAGTCCTGGGAACCTGTAAACAAAATCAGAGAGCCTTTCCATTATATATTTTTAAAAATAAGTATTTTTGCATCATAAGTATTACCTGCTTTGGCTTTTATAGTAAGTCTTCATCTGGGAATATTGTATTCAACTGAATGCTTATGACAATGGTCGGCAAACTGTGGCTCACAAGCTGTGGTTTGCCGCTCTGTTGACTAATGAGTTTGTGGACCACTGGCTTATGAGAAAGCCAACAAATTCTATAACTCAATATCTTGGATATTCTATTTTTCATTGAAAAACAATTTCATTTTCTTCCTATTGTAATTGTCCCATTCATTTTTATATCATACCAGTGACAGAAGGAAATCAAGAATCAATAACAGCTTTTAGATAACTATGTTTTAGATGTAAAATCACAAAACCTAGAAAGCACTTTTCCTAGTAGAAGATTTGTTTTCCTTTGAGTTTCTCATAGCATGCAACAAAGAAAGAAAATAATCTTATCACTTACAGTAATAAGAATAATTTCAAATTTAAAATGTGGGACTCTATTACATGATATTTGACACAAACATTTATTTTTGCACTTACAGAATACCTTGTTGTTAAAGGCTTCACTTTTAAAAATTATATTTGTCATCCAAGTCTTCCTTACTTCAGGGTATTTTGGTTTATGCAAATTAATTGCCCTCACATTTTCTAAAAATACTAAGATTACTGCCTATTTTTCTTAAGCTTTCTGTTATTCGCCTGATGTTTTGTTCCTCGATCACTAGTACTGATATTCTTTGCATTTCTCTGCAATTTCACCTCTTCCAAAACAAACTTAAAGCCTTTATGTTTTCAGCTCTATGCATTTGCTTACCCTAAACTAAAAACTGAAACTTCACTCCACCAAAAGAAGCACTGATTTTGCTCTCTTCTTCTTTCCTGGTTATGAAACAATAAAGAAATCTGTTTGGTTTCTTTCTGACCCTTTTCCATTTAACTTCCACAGTTTCCCCTTTTTTCATAAATTTATATAAGTGAATTCATATAACTTAAGACCAAAAATACAGATAACCTAATTTAAGAGTGACAGAGGACCTGAATTGATATTTCCTCAGAGGAGAATAGACAATAGACATAAGATGCTCAACATCACTAATCATTAGGGAAATGAAAATTAAAAGCATAATGAGACATCAGCTCACACTTTCCAGAATGGCTATTATCAAGAATTCAGAAAACAACAAGTGTTAGTGAAGATGTGGAGAAAGTGTATGGTGAAGGAAGAAGGTTTTAATTTGGGTGGTGGGCACACAATGCAATATACAGATGATATATCATAGAATTGTATACTAGAAATCTATATAGTATTATTAATAAATGGTACCCCAATAAATTTAAAGAAAGAAGGGAAATTCTTGTATATTGTTGGTGGGACTGCAAATTAATGCAGCTACTAGTAAAAACATTGTGAAGATTCTTCAAAAAATTACAACTAGAACTACCATGTAACCCAGTAATTCCAGGACTGAGTATTAATTTGAAGAGATCTAAAACACTTAATCAAAAAGACATATGCATTCTGCCCAATTGGTATTGCTCAGTGGTTGAACATTGACCTATGAACCAGGAAGTCAAGGATTCCAAATCACCAGGGTTTTGGGCTTGATTTCCAGTAGAGGGCATGTAAGAATCAGCCAATCTTTGATTTTCTCTCACCATTGATCTCTCTCTCTCTCTCTCTCTCTCTCTCTCTCTCCCCCCCCACCGCCACCCCGCTTCCTTTCTCTAAAATCAATTAAAACATACTTTTTAAAAAGGGGTGTGCGCTGAGACTAGTTTGGCTCAGTGGATAGAGCGTCGGCCTGCAGACTGAAAGGTCCCGGGTTCGATTCCGGTCAGGAACATGTACCTTGCTTGCGGGCACATCTCCAGTGTGGGGCGTGCAGGAGGCGGCTGATCGATGTCTCTCTCTCATCGATGTTTCTGACTTTCTATCCCTCTCCCTTCTTCTCTGTGAAAAATCAATAAAATATATTTAAAAATAAATAAATAAAAAGAGGCGTGCATTCCTATGTTCATTGAAGCATTACAATAATGAAGATGTTAAAGCAACTTAAGTGTCCATCAAAAGAAAGATGGATTGAAAAAGTGGTGCATATATACAATGCAGTTTTACTAAGCCATAAAGAAGAATGGAATCTTGCCATTTGCAACAACATGGATGGAGGTATTATGCTAAGTGAAGTAAATCAGAGAGAGAGAATGACAAATTGCATATGATTTCACTTATATGTGGAATCTAAAAAATAAAATAAAATAAATACCAAACAGAAACAAATTCATAATTATAGAGAATAAATTGAAGGTTACCTGATGGAGGGGTGTTAGAAGAATGGATGAAAAGGAGAAAAGGAAAAAAAAGGAGAAATAACCAGTTTTAAAAAGAGTTATAGGAATGTATAATACAGCATAGGGAACAGTCTATAATATTATAATACTTATGAACTGTGTTAGATGGGTATTAGATTTATTGGGGTGATCACTTCATCTATAATAATAAAAGCATAATATGCTAATTAGATTGGACAGCTGAACAACCTTTTGGACATCATTCCAGATGTCCTTCTAGATGAAGCTGCTGTGGCAGGGGCCAAGGCAGAGGAGGTCAGGGATGATCAGAAAGATAGGCGAGCAGTTAGGGGTGATCAGGCAGGCAGAATGGTTAGAGGTGATCAGACAAGCAGGCAGGTGGTTAGAAATGATCAGGCAGGCAGGCAAATGTTTAGGGGCAATGAGGCAAATAGGCAAGTGGTTAGGGGCAATCAGACAAGCAGGAGAATGCTTAGGGGTGTTCAGGCAGGCAGGCAGAGTCGTGAGGGGTGATCAGGCAGGCAGGCAAATGGTTAGGAGCAAGTGGTCCTAAATTGTGAGAAGGATGTCTGACTGCTGGTTTAGGATCAGGTCTAAACTGGAAGTCGAACATTCCCCAAGGGGTCCCTGATTGCTAGAGGTTACAGGCCAGCCTGAGAGACACGCCCACTCTCATGTGCATGAATTTCATGTACTGGGCCTCTATTCTATACTACAAAAAGGGTAATGTGCTCATTGGATTGGGAGATCTCCAGAGACTTTCCAGATGTCCTGGATAAAGCCATGGTGAGGGGGCTGAGGCAGAAGTGGTTAGGAGTGAGCAGGATAGGAAGGGAGGGCAGTTGGGGGTGATCAGGCCAGTAGGGGGGCATTTGAGGGTGAGCAGACTCGTGGGGGACAGTTGGGAGCAACCAGGCTGGCAAAGGGGGACAGTTGGGGGCAAGAAGGCTGGCAGGCATGGGCAGTTGGAGGCAAGCAGGTCAGCAGGCAAAGTGCTTAGGGGCAGTCAGGCAGGCAGGCAGACAGGTGAGCTTTTAGGAGCCAGTGGTCCCAGATTGGAGAGGATGCAGGCTGAGCTGAGGGATACCCCCTCCTGTTTACAAATTTCATACACCAGGCCACTAGTAAGTTAATAAAAGTCTAATCAATATACTGCATATCTGACAGACAACTGTAATTCAATTTTTAAAACATTTAAAAAGAATTTAAACTATATGTATAAGCACATATATGTGTTCATATTTCTTTTATCTCTTTTTAAAGGTTATCCTTTCATTTCTGTTCATCTTCCTCAGAATCATATTTGAAAATTTTCTTAGATGAAAATATAAAGAATAAAATGTCCTCCTATTTTGATTTCATTTTCTAATGCTTTCCTTTTGCTAAAGTAGAAAGAATCTTGGAATATTGAAATGGAAGGCCACTTAAATATTGTTATTCTTCCATTTATCTCCTAAAACAAGAAATGAACCACAGACCTGGCCGGGTGGTTCAGGGTTGGAACACTGTCCCATTCGCCAAAAGGTTGCAGGTGTGATTCCTGGTCAGGCCACATACCTAGGTTATGGGTTTGAACCCCTAGTTGGGGCTCCCCATTTGGGGCATGTATGAGAAGCAACCAATTGATGCCCAGTCCATATCTCTCTCTCTTAAGTATTAAAAACAACAACAACACCTATCCTCAGGTAAGCATTAAAAAAAAAAAAAGAAGAAGAAAGAAAAAAAAGAAAGAAATGAGGTACAGTGCAGTTAGGCAAATTGCTTAGCACTCTGGAATTCAAGTTTACTAACCTGTAGATCTAAAATCTTTCTAATGTTCAGAAGAGACAGGACGCAATGTGTCTCATCTAAACTCTAATAACTAGAACCCGAGGGAGAAAAGGGCCTGTGATAGAGCTGAAAGATCTCATGGTTCTACCACAAATTCAGTGGTGACTGTAGAGAACATAGTTTATACCCCTAAGTCTGTCTCTTTATCTCTAAAATAGGGATAATACCTTCCTCACCAAAGGTAATAAACATTAAATAGTTTAGTGAATACAAAAATTTATCATGTTTATTCCATCAATAATGGCACTAACTGGAAACAAATAATTTCTGAAAAATTACAATTAAGAATTGTCACCTTCTTAATTAAAACTGAAATAATATTTAAATTAATTTTAGTATATTTGAAAATAGCAAGATTGTTAGTTTTTTTTTCTTCTATCATTCCAAAAGTACATATAACCAAGAGCTGGAAATTAAATTGAGATTTTAGAAAAAATATTTAAGTGTGTTTGTGTTATTGTTTGTTTAATGACTGGATTATGATAAGTCTGTGAAATATACACCCATTTTAAGTTGCATGTAATCACAGTTCTAAGGGGGAATATACAGTGTACTAATGTATCTATACCAGGATTACAAAGTCAAGTCATCTGGAGGTAATAGCTGTTACCCTGTGAAAGGGTTTTACAGAGAGAAGACAAAGTCTGGAAATAATTGTGGATTTTTAAAATGCCCATGTAAAATTATAAGAGTGAATTAGAAAATGTAGGTACAGGGTGATAAGCTGAATGAAGGGATATAGAGCAACTGCTGATCTCAAACTCTGTCCAAAGAACATCATCTCTGAGAATTAAGGATAAGTAAAGCACAGGTGAAAGAGGATGTGATAGAATAGATTGGTAATACACATTGGCAGAGACCAGACCCCAATGCTAGGTTAGAGAGAACACTGCTTACCCTGAGAAGGATTAAGGTAACTGCTGAAAGGAGCAGAAGCTTCCTTCTTTCTGCTTTGCTTGTGAAATTAAACAAAAAAAATTACAATAAAGAACTTCCTACAAAGAATGTAGAAATTCGGGTAGGCTTGGGAAAATCTAGGAAACAGAAAGGGGCCAAAAGGACTCTTCCAGTCTCAGAGAGTCCCAGTACTAGTGAAATTAGCAGGAGTCAGAAGAGAAGCACATGGCAGAACGTCAGCCACGGTGCCAGTTCATGAGGGTTTTGTTTGCGCAAAGACATTTGCTCACATGTCATCACAAAAATTCCACAAAGCTTTTTGCACAGGATGGAGGCTTGGCCCTAATAGAAACATATTTCCTGTGTTTGGGGCAGGTATACCAGTAAGGAAGACCCTCCTGATAATTAACCACAAAATAAAGTACTAGTTGGCATGAATTCCCATCCTGCAAATAGAGCAGATAACTGGGAATAGCTTCCTAAAGGTAGAAACTCCCACATAAAAACATGCACTCTTGGTATAGGTCAAAATATTTACTAGTATTACCATAATTAGAATTGTAGTAGAATGATAAGTTGAGATTGTAAGATATATTTTTATATTAAGTCTTTCTTTTAGTGTATAGCACTCCAATGTCTGTGTCAATGTTTGTTGGTTGGTTGGTTTGAGAGACAATACTAGTATTTAATTGCCACAAAGTAAGAAATGATAGAAATGAAAAACAAAAATATTTAAGTTATAGTGGATGGACTAATCCAGAAAAAATCCTAATAAAAACTTCATAAAATGAATAATGAATCTGAGGAAATGGCAAAATGTGTAAAGGATAGGTTTTTTTTGTCCTAAGAAAGATAAAGTGAACGAGGTAAGCAGAGGAAAATGAATAGGATAAGAAGAGCAACAGAGTATCTTTATAGCATGCTCCACTTTACCAGATTCACTCCAGTGAGATGGTGATGGGGACTTCCATCTCTGGGTGATCTTAGTACAGAAGAGTCGTCTGATTCAAGCATTCTGGAGGGTAGCTCAAGGAAACTGTAATACCATCTAGAAGACTCATATTCAGCAAAACATCTGCACAGTAGAGGAAAGACTTTCAAAGTTCAAGAGAATGATTCGAAGGGATATCCCACTGCTGCGGTAAAAGGGAAAACTGCTAACTACCTATGGGCCCTCAATTTCAGGTTGAAAGAGCCCATGAGAGGACAGCTCTACCTCAAGAAGCATGGAGTCAGGACAAGATAAAGATCAGAATGTAAGACCTGTCATTTAAAGAATATGTCAAGATTTAGGCTACCTCAGCATATGCTTAGAAGAATGAATGCTAGTGATTATGTTATATAGGTCAAACACAAACCATTGGTAGGCAGATTATATATCATTAGATAGCAGAAAAAAAGGTGCAGCTCATCTCAGTTTGTACCCAGCAGGTGGTCAAGCTGCACCTGTAAGACCCCTTAGAACTCAAATTCATTCTAAGGAAATAGGAGGCTCACTGCATTTCCTAAGACTAAATTGGGAATTGATTTATTTTATATGTGATTACAATTTTGAATTATTTATTTTCCTACCATTGACATACTGCTTTATTATTAATGTCTCTTGATATCAATGTCAAAAGTGATTTAGTCTTATTCTAGAATACTGCTCATTTTACTGAATTAACCAAAAATGAATATATTAATTTTTCCTACCACAAAATGAACATATTAATTTTTCCTATCACATATAGAATATTTTCCATCTAGGTATAGACAAGGAGATACATTTATTGTACATCTAATTTTTTTTCTGAAGGGCCTAGGAATAGTATGGGGAGCAATTGAAGCAATGATGGCTTGGAATATAAAAAGGTATGATTTTGGTAAAAAGTTTAACAGTTTCTTAAAATGTTAAACATGCGCCTACCATATGACACAGCCATTCCACTCCTACATATTTACTCAAGGTAAATGAAAACTTGGATCTACAAAAAGGCTTTTAATCAAATATTTACAAAAATGTTTTATTCATAGTAGCCCTAACTGTAAACATCTAAATATACATAAATGGATGAATGAACAAACATATTATGGTACTTTCATGTAATAGACAAGTACTCACAATTAAAAATAAACAAATTACTACTAGATTCAACCATAGAGATGAATCTCAAAATAATTAGGATAAGTGAAAGGAACAAGACAAAAAAGTACATACCATATGATTCCATTTATTAAAATTCTAAACACTGCAAACTAATCTACAGTGACAGAAAACAGATCAGTAGTTGCTTAAGGATGGGAGTATTTTATGAGGACAGTGAAAATGAACTAAAGTGAATATATGAGACATTGCTTTCTAATTCCATCTTATCTTTATTTTTCAAAATATATTTTCTAAAATAATTTGATCTTCCCTTCCTAAAATGCAGATATTTGTAACATTATGTGTTAAATAGAACTGTTTGTTAAATGGCAATTAAATGTAATTTTTCTGGTTGGGAACTGCTATAAAAATTATTTTGGAGTCCTGTGAATTATTTATTTTCCTACTATTGACATGCTTCTTTATTATTAATGTCTCATGATATCAATGTCAAAAGTGATTTAGCCTTATTCTAGAATACTACTGTGTTTATGAGTGTCATTTTTCAGTTATGCTATTTTATAATAATGTACATGACATTGATTCAATAAATTTTATCCCATGAAATAATGAATCATGAAATTCCACTATTCAAAATGTATTACTATATTTGACTGTATTTTATTATTCATATGTATATAAGCATATATATATATATATAATTTTCATGATACAAAAGTTATCAGCAGAGTTTTTTTTCTCTTGAATGTAAAGCTATTTTTGAATTAAAGTATAATTGACATATAATAGTTATTAGTTTCAGGCATACAATATAATGATTTGACATTTATAACCTTACAAAGTGATCACCATGAAAAATACAGTATCCATCTATTACCAAAGTTAATGTAACATCGACTATATTCTCTCTGCTATACTTTACATTCTGTGACATATTCATGTCATAAGTTTGTACCTCTTAGTCACCTTACTATTTTGCCCAATGCCACACTCTTCTGGCAACTATTAATTTTCTGTGTCTATGAGTCTGTTTGTTTTGTTGGTTCATTTGTTTAGTTTTATTACATTCCGCAGGTATGAAATGTTACAGTATTTGTCTTTCTATGATTTATTTAATTTAGCATAATGCCCTTTATGTCTATCCATGTTGTTGCAAATGGCAAGATTTCATTTTGTCTCATGATTAATATTCCAGTGTATCACATAGGTACACACGCACACAAACACACATACATATCCACATATTCTTTTTTAAAATATATTTTTTTACTGATTTCAGAGGGGGAGAGAGATAGAAACATCAATGTTGAGAGAGTATCATTGATTGGCTGCCTCCTGTGATCAGTTATACAACCTGGCCATGTGCCCTGACTATTAATTAAACCGTGATCTCCAGGTTCATAGGTTGACGCTCCACTACGGAACCACAATGGCCAAATTCTTCTTCTTTATCCATTCATCTATTGATGAACACCTATGTTGATTTCATATCATGGCTATTATAAATAATGCTGCAGTGAACATAGAGGTGCATATATCTTTTTTAAATTAGTATCTCATATTCTTTAGATAAGCACCCAGAAATGGAATCCTGAGTCCTTCTTGGTCTCTTATTACAGCCTTCCTTTTAAATTCAATTTTGTCTGATATAAGTATTGGTCTCACAGCTTTCTCATGAAAAATCTTTTCCAGCCCTTCAGTTTCAGCCTTTGTGTATCTTTCATTCTGAAGTGAATCTCATTTAGGCAATACATGTAAGAGTCTTGTGTTTTTTTTTTTTACCCATTCAATTACCCTATGCCTTTTGAATGGGAGCACTTAGCTCATTAATAGGTATGTGCTTATTGAATTTTAATCATTTTAATACTAAATTGATAAATGGTTGGTCTACTACCTTTATTATACATTTACCTATACTAGTGAGATTTTATTTTTCATACTTTTTTTTAATTTCTAATTTTGGTTTTTATCTTTTGCACTTAAAGAATTCCCTTTAACAATTCTTGTAATGCCAGTTTTGTGGTGATGAATTCCATCAGCTTTTGTTTGGGAAAATCTTGATTTCTTCATCAACTCTGAATGATAACTTAGCCAGTAGAGTATTCTTGGTTGTAGGCTTTTTCCTTTCATCATATTGAATATACCATGCCATTCCCTTCAAATAAGGTTTAAAATATGTTGGGAATTCTTTAAAATACACTTAAAAAATATATAGTTTCAGGTAATATAATTGTCAAATATTAGAAAAAGTAGAAAATTAATATTTTAAAATACTAGGCCTTCAATCATGTGTTAAAAATTTGAGCATAAAGTATTTTACAGTTCCTAAAACCATAAATTGATTTTGATTGATAATCCTATTATAATAAATATTTTTTTTTAGTTTGAAATAAAACAATTTTAAGCAGAAAACAATTGAAATGCTATTGTTTTTCTCTTACGTCATGAAATAGAATTGAGTCAGATTAAAACAATTTCAGCTGGGGCATTTCTTCAACAGCAATTTTAAACTGGCTTTGCTGCTGACAAGTTCAAGTGGGCTAGCCTGACCAATTCTTTTTGCACTGTCACTTTTTAATAGAACCAAATATCAGGGTTAGAGTAACATTAAATTGTTCTTATCTCAGCTTTCTATTTAATTGTAAGAGCCTAAAGCAGATGATATGATTAAATTTTGTATAGTTGCTATAGAAAGTGAAATATTACCATTGCTTTGACAGAGAACAAAAGGAAAGCTAAAAGATGCTTAGATTGATAATATGTATTACATTGTATTGGATCAAACTATTTAGGTTCATATTGATAGTAGTTTGAATTTATTTGCTCTTTAATAGATCATTTTATAGAAGAACCTAAAAAACTCATGCTTAGAGCCATTTCCTACAGATTTTATGTTTTTCCCCCAAAGTGCTATAAACTCATTTAGTATCTTGTAAGCAACCCACCATTTGGCAAGTCATGAAAGATAGTGTCTGTTATCCAAGCTATTTTATCATATTAATATGTCCATTTTTAAATTTTGAATACTAGATAGGGGATAGAGTTTTAGAGCAGCACATGACACATTAAATGATTCTTGAAGCTTAGAAATATAAAATATGTTATCCAAGTTTAAAACTCCTTGCCAGAGCTGGGACATAAATTTACATCTTTCTGACTCTGTGTGCTTGATTTCTATACTCTAAGGCAGTGGTTCTCAACCTTCCTAGTGCCGCGACCCTTTAATAGAATTCCTCATGTTGTGGTGACCCCAACCATAAAATTATTTTCATTGCTACTTCATAACTGTAATTTTTCTACTGTTATGAATTGTAATGTAAATAACTGATATGCAGGATGTATTTTCGTTGTTACAAATTGAACATAATTAAAGCATAGTGATTAATCACAAAAACAATATGTAATTGTATATTGTGAAATATTTATTTCTAATTACAAATAAATGAAATTTTTCTTGATGGATAACAGTCTTCATATGACAACAGTAAACTACATTGCTACATTTTGCTACACCGAGGAGCGGTATGTTGGTTCCTAAGACCATGGGAAATAGGTGTTTTCTAATAGTCTTAGGCGACCCCCAAAGGGGTCGCAACCCACAGGTTGAGAACCGCTGCTCTAAGGTTTCATAAACATTATATGTGCCCATCGTTGTTTCTTTCTCTGTATTGCAAATTTTCCTTTGAGATCAGAGCTGAGCTTACTAATCTAGCCATCCTCTTTTTATGGACATACGCTGCACATAGTACAGTGCTTACACATATTTGCTACTTTCTCCATCTGTGTTTATGACAACCACGACAAACAAACAATTATTATTAAGCATGTTTAAATAATAAAATATACTAGAGTTGAAATCAGTTCAATGACAGAAGTACAAAGAAGAAAAAATCTATGCCTTTCTACTGCCTGCATATATTTTGTGAGTAGCCTTCTCTTCATTACCTTCCTCTTGTCAACTTGTTGCTCCACTGGAAATAAATTTGACATGCAGATACAAGTAAATCTTAAATAATAATTGTAATTATGATTTATAGAATATGATATAATTTATAGTTTATATCTGTTTAATCTTCAATATCTAAATAGTACACAGAGTTATCAATTATATTCTCATTTTTCAACTATAAGCCAACTTTCAAGAAGATTAAAAATTTATCAGAGGTTATGTGCCCAGACTTCTGCCCTTTCGCAGCTCCCCTAAATTTCCATGCACTCTTCCCTTTTCACAGTCTAGGCTCCCCCCGTATGAGTCTTTCCAGGAGCTGGGATCCAATGCCTTAGGATAAGGGGTTCCGTGCAGTTGGGAGTTTCTATCTCCCTCCCTGCCAGAGGAAGCCAACCAGGTACACCATGGCCCGCTCTCTCCATGCGTGTCTCCGTACCTCAGTTTTTTGCAGCTTCTTTGAGTCTCTGTGAGCCCCTCTCTTTCCTTCTAGTTGTAGAATTTTCACTCAGCCAACTTTCCTGTGTTTCTGGAAGATGTCAGTTCAGTCTTTTAGTTGTAGTTTTGAAATTGTTGTGTGAGGCATCTTTGCTTCTCCCTAGTTTCACATACAGTCCAGTACTCAGTCTAGTTGCTGGAGATATGCACCCTATTTTTCTATTCAGCCTTGTATGTTTTAAACATTATTTGTTATTTTTTGTGCCCTTTAGATATTTAATAGTTTTCATTTTATGCTTTACTTAATACCTAAAAACAGATTATTTATGAAGTTTGTGCATACAAATGGGCAAAATAGGTTTACGTTGTTTGTATGAAAAAAGACTTGCAGGCTATTATTATTAACTCAAAAGAATGTCACAAAGCAACTCTAAACCTACTTTTCCCCACCCCTGTATTATTTAGAGTTATCCTGTTATAGCCATTTACCTAACTTCATTTTGTGCAATTTTATCAAATTATCATGTCTCTATTTGTTCCTCTTTCTTAGTATGCATTATAATATTTTGCTGATTATCTTTGTCTAGGTCATATTCATTTCTTGGAAATTTTAATTAAAATACCTGCTTGGTTGTCTATTTTGCTGAGCAGATCTTTAGTTTGATATAATTCTTTCTATTTTTGCTCTTGTTACTTCTGCTTTAGGTGTTATATATTAAAAAAATCTTTGCCAAGGCCAGTGTCAAGGAGCTTTTACCCTACATTTTCTGGTAGGAGTCTTAGGGTTCCAGGCCATATGCTTATGGCTTTGATTCATTTTGGGTTAATTTTGGTGAGTGGTATAAGAAAGAGGTTCAGTTTCAATTTTCTGCATGTGATTATCCAGTTTATTCAACAACATTTATTAAATAAACTATTATCTCCTTATTGAGTATTTTTTGTTTCCTTGTTGATTATTAGTTGACCATACATGTGAGGCAACCTGTGGAATGGGAGAATATATTTGCAAACCACTCATTCGATGAGTTAATATCTAATACGTATAAGCAACTCATACAGCTCAATAGTAAAATACAAACAGTTCAATTTGTATTATTTAAAAAATATATATTTTATTGATTTTTTACAAAGAGGAAGGGAGAGGGATTGAGAGTTAGAAACATCAATAAGGGAGAAACATCGATCAGCTGCCTCCTGCACACCCCCTACTGGGAATGTGCCCACAACCAAGGTAAATGTCCTTGACCAAAATCGAACCTGGGACCTTTCAGTCCACAGGCTGACATTCTCTATCCACTGAGCCAAACCAGTTAGGGCAACAATCTGATTTTTAAAAAGGACAGAGGAACTGAAGACACATTTTTTTCAAAGACAGAATGCAAATGGCCAATAGGTACAAGAAAAGAAGCTCAATATCACTCATCATCAAGGAAATGCAAATCAAAGCCACAATGCATTATCAGCTCATACTTGTTAAAATGGCTATTATTAAAAACAAAGGAGAAGACAAGTATTGTGGAATATGTGAAGGAAAGGGAATCTATGTGCACTATTGGTAGAAATGTAAACTTGTGCAACCACTATATAAAACAGTATAGAGGTGTAGGTTCTTCAAGAAATTATAAATAAAACTACCATATGATCAGCAACCACCCTTCTGTGTGTATATTGGAAGGAAATTAAATCAGTATTTCAATGAGATAGCTGCATTCCCATGACCATTGCTAAGATAGCAAACAACTTAATTGTCTACCTACATATGAATTGATAAAGAAGTAAATACACATACACACACACAAATGTTTTTAAGCCACAAGAAAGAAGGAAATTCTATTTGTGACAACATGGATGGACTCTGAGGGCATTATGCTGTGGAATAAATAGGAAAGATAAATACAAATACTATCTGATCTCACTTACATATGGAGTCCAAAATAGCCTAAATCATAGGAACAGAAAGTAGAATGATGGTTGCCTGGGGCTGGTGGTTTTGGTAAATGGGAGGATGTCAAAGGGTACAAAGTTCCAGTTATAAGATGAATAAGTCCTAGGGATCTAATGTACAGTGTGGAAACTATAGTTAACAATGCTGCATTATGTACAGTTCTTAAAGCTTTCTAAGTGATCATAATGTTCTCACTCCAAATATAAATGGTAATTATGTGAGATAAGAGAGAGGTGTTAACTAATTCTATTGTGGTAATTACTTGCATAATTATATAAGAGTATTCTATTATCACATTGCACACATTAAATTTACATAATGTTGTATCTCTATTATATCTCAATAAAGATAGAAAAATGATGTAGTTATTATTTATTTATACAAAATCTATGTGCTTTTGTATATTTTATTGTGATCTTCCTATTAAACTGATATTGTTTATCACTATTTTTCAGTTCGATCTCTCAGACTGACAGTTGTGTCATCTGCCAATGATGATAGATCTGTATCTCTACTATTAAAACTGCTATTAAAATTCCTTGTCTAATATTTCTGGACATAAAGTGCAATCTTCTTATCAATGGAGACCTGTACTCCATTAACTGCATCCTTTGATTAACTGCATCCCTGCCACTCCTCTCTCCCTGCTCTCTGACTCAGTTCTGACAGAACTCTGTTGGCTTCAAGTAAAAATTTACCATACTGATTTCAGTATATGAATTCTTGTCTTACTAGTTACTATACTGCATTGCCAACATTATCCTCAGATTATATTATGTTTCAAAGCTTAAAATAGCTTTAAATTGAATTCAGAGACCGATTTCTGCCTCTAGTCCTTGCTCACTACAACATAAAGTATATTTGTTGGTCTAGGATCCTCAGAAGCAAATTCTAGCAAAAGAAATGAAACCCAAGGATTTCAGACTTAATTCAGTCTTTTCTGCCTCCTATCTACCAAAATATTAGTGAAGTTATGTTATTTTGATACCTGTGTCAGTTTCCATAGTGAATACAGTTTCTCTTTTTTTACAACTTCGTAGGTCCATTGCCTTTGGATGGTGATTCTGCGGTGGGGGATAGAGAATCAAACTTTTTTTGTGTGTGTGTAAACCTTAGGTTTCAATTTTCCCCTATAAATATTATTTTGTTCTTTGGAAAATAAAGACACTTTTTTGACCTTAGGGTGTTGATTTCTCATATTTTGAATGGTTTACTAAAATACAGTTTCCTATTTGCTATTAAGCCATTTCATTTATACTTATCTTCTCCCTAGCTGGTAAAAATACATTGGCTTTTTAAAAGGGTATATTATATTTTTTTTGCTAGTGTCATAAGCTCAAATTCCATATTCTCACAGAAATATTTGGAAAGCACACACTTTCAGGCATTATTTTGATAAATCCTCTCACTCAACATTTTGAAATGCTCTCTTAATATAGAGACCTTTAAAGTCTGAAAGAACTTTTGGGGCATCATTAAGCATTGGTTTCTTTTGTTTGGCAACATAGTTAATCTCAGTTCAAATAACCTTGATAACGAGAATAATAATTTTTAAAATTAAAATTTAAAGACATTGTTGAGAGAAATTTGAATTAATGGATTATGTGGTCAAATCTTATATAATAAAAGGGTAATATGCAAATTGAACCTAACTGCAGAATGACCGAGAACAACTGGTCACTATGATGTGCACTGAATACCAGGGGGCAAATGCTTAGCACAGGGGGAGATCCGCTCATCCACTTATGTTAGTAAGGCAGCGCTAAGGATATCCAACTCATGGCTTACTCCCTCATCCCCCAAAGGCTCCCAGGCTGCCAGAGGGATGTTTGACTGCCAACATAGGCCATTTGGGTCTAAGCTGGTAGATGGATATCCCCTGAAGGGTCCCAGACTGCTGGACAGTACAGGCCTGGCTGAGGGAACACCTCTCCCTTCCCCGAGTGCAGAAATTTTTGCGCACTGGGCCTCTAATACACAAATAAAGCTCCCGGTTACAGGAAATTTCTCCTATTTTCAATATGCAGGCACTTAACTGTCATCTTATTGTATAAGGTCTGTATTGGGGCCCTTATCACTGAAATATCAGAGGTGATGTAATAGTACTTCCTTCTGTAGGTTAGAGTATCAAAGCTAATATTCTTGCACATACTAAAAATTGCTGGGAGAAATAATAATGAAGCTGACATGAAATAAATCATTAGTTCCTCCTAAAGTTAAAAATTTAATAAAAGGAACATAAATATATGATATAATAGTGATTTTGATACTGGAACTAGGCAATGTTAGAAATTAAAATCTAAATTAATGAAGAAAAATGTATCAAGCTCAAAAGCAGCAATTTCTGTAGTACTATGAAGTGAAGCTAGCAGTGACATGAAGAACATGACTATCTAATTAACACTACATCAGCAGGTGCCTTTCTTTAACCAGACAATTACACTTTGCCTAACATACTAAACCTTACTTCTGAGATTCCTCTTTATAAATCAAATTATCTTGAAATCTATTATCACATTGTATTTGTAATGCCACTGTTAAATATATTTCTATAACCACACAATTAGATTTCATAAAATAGAAGATGTGCCTTGACACAAGATTCATTGTAACTTTTATAAAGCATTGGGGTGTAAAATATATTGCAAAAATTATAATACTTATCTATGTTATATGTTCCTTCAGAACTGAACAATTAAGCTCTGTTACTATCTTGTTCAAAATTTATTTACTACTAACATCAAAATACACAGTAATAGATATTTTGAAATAGCTATTCAAAGAGTCTGAGTTTATGCTATTGGTATAAGTTTAAAAACATACCGAAATGAGTTTATAAATGCAAACATTTTTTTTCATGCCAGAAATCATGCAAAAATTAAGTTTCCCAATGAGCAAAACAATGTCTATTTATTTCACTGTGATCTCCCAACACTAATTACAGTGCCTTGAACTAACAGACTCTCAATACAAATTATTAAATAAATAAAAAATGAATAAAATATTAAAGTGTGAAATAAATTATTATAAAGATATATATTAAATGTTTAGGATTTTATTAAAGAAAAGTTGAAGACAATTATAATGAATTATAGCACAATTTATTATGCTTAGTTTTGATGCTAAAGTAGACAAAATATAAATGTGAAAAATAAAACAATCTGAAAGCAACATTAATTTTTCACCTAAGACCTCAATAGTATTTTGTGTACTTCTAAAAAGTACATAATTTTTCAATAGAATTTTTCAATGTTTCTCTAATCTATATATATATAAAAGCCTAATATGCTATGTGTTCAACCCATCAGTCAACTGCTCAACAAGTTACTATGATATACAGTGACCACAAGGGTGCAGACACTCTGACCACTAGGTTAGCTTGCTCCTGGGGTTTGGCCAATCTGGACTGAGCAATTCAGGCCAGACATGCCCTAGAGCCAACCTCTCATGGTCCCTCCCTTGCCTTTAAAATATTTCTTCTAATTAATTTCCTTTCAATGTGCATGAATTTGTGCACTGTGCTTCTAGTTCTTTAATATTTGACTCACAATAAAACTGCATTATTTCCTAAAGACCAATTAGGACACCGGGTCTTTGCACTGAAAGGATAGATGATAATATCAGAAATTCTTTGAATCAAAGATTGTAACCTTAAATGTTGAACTATTAGAAATTCAATAAATGAGCTTCAATAAATTTGTGCAATCTTTAAAATTGTGTTATACAATTTTTTGAGTGTACAGTAGCCCCTTTATCCATCTCATTGGGGGATACCATTCAAGACCCTCAGTGGAAGGCTGAAACTGTAGATAGTACTGAAGCCTTTATATGCTATATTTTCCCTATACATACATTCCTTTTCCATCTGAGTTAAACATTTACCTCATACTGTGGCCTTAACTTTCACAGTTGAGGTTTAACAGAAAAAACAGTACCCATTTCTTTTTCCTTCTTCACGATTTCACAAATAAAAGATTCCTTCTTACCTTAGATCTTAGCAACCTCAGCATATTTTTTTTCTTTCCTTAATATGTTCACCTTTTCACAATCCAAATTGCCCGCATCTTTACTCTCATGCTTTGGGGCCATTATGAAGTAAAAGAAGAATTGCTTGAACATAAGCACCTTCACATCCAATCTGATAGCAGAAGGATAGAAAGTGTGTACAGTATGGAGAGCCCTGACAAAGAGATGATTCATATCCCAGGTGAGGAGGTGGGTCCTGTGGTTTTCATCATGTTACTCAGCACACTATTTAAAACTTATCAATTACTTCTGGAATTTTGCATTTAATATAGTCAGGCCACTGTTGACTTGGGGTATCTGAGACTACAGGATATAAAACAGAGAAGAGGGAACTATTGTATATACATACATTGGTTGGGGGATGGATAGGGGAAGGCAATAGCATTCCTAACGATTTAAAAAACAACAACATTCTATCATTGGCGCAGTTCTATGGTCTTCAGTGTGTGGTCCCAAACCAGTAGAAAAGCACACCTGGAAGCATGTTAGAAAGGTGACTTCTTGGCTGCACCTTAGCCCTAGTGAATAAAACACCTATCAGGACAACACCCAGTGATGTATGTTTCAGTAGCCTGCCTTCCAGGTGACACTGCTGCATACTAAAGTTTGAGATCCACTGGTTGTTCTATAGCCCAATAATTCATACCCTGTAGAGTCAAATGAGAAACCCCCATCCCAGAGCACATGTTGAACCAATAAAATTAGAATTCTGAGAACTGAGGGAGGTAAGGCCCAGACATCAGCATGTTTTTTAAAGCGCCTCAATGGATATAATATGCAGTAAGTGTTGAAAACCACTGGTCTAGTTACATGTCTTTTTTATTTTAACAGCTAACATTTAAATATTACTTTCAAGTTAGCAAAATGATTTCAACAAGCTCCTCCACCTACCGACAAACATTAACAGGCTTAGGGTAAGTCTATAAATATTCAAATGTCTAAATATCTAGGAGCTATAAATGATTTAACTGTTAAAATAGATTTTATTTTTCTTCTTTGGCAAAACAATATCTCCATCAAGACAAAGATATATATATTTAAAGGAAATCTTTGCTAATATTTATTGAGTACCTATTTCCTGTCAAGAGCCTGCAAATACTACAATTACAGTTTTCAACAATTCTGAAGAGTAGATAATAGCTCCATTTAACTTTTAAGGAAGCTGAAGCTCAGGGAGAGTGGGAAAATTGATTCAATAGAAAACAGCTACTAATGAAGCCCTAATGAGATAATTGACCTTAACTCTCTACTTCACCTCCCATTCCTCAATATTAATAAAATAATAATAGCTAAAATTTACTTAAACCCTATCATATGGCAAGGATTATGTTATATATATATATAACATTATCATGTAATAATCATAATGAGGTTATTATTCCCATTTTACATTTGAGAACACAGAAAAGTAAATTACTTGCCCAAGTTCAGACATTTCATTTTCTATTCTAGGGGCCAAATTTGAATTCAGGCTATCTTAATCCTACACCTGTGGGGGGAGGGAAGAGGGAGGATTACTGGAGATTTGTTACTGTAGGAGGTGAGGGTGCTTTTATTTACGTTTTATTTTTAAAAATTTTTGTAACTGTCCTTTACACACTTTCTGTAACATAAGCTGTTTCCCATGTGATTACATAGTTTCTTAGTGATTATTATTTTTAAAATCCTTATTGAAAAAGTTGTTGAAAAAATTACATAAGCCCCTTTTCCCCTCCCATTGACTCCTTCTAGCCTGCCTCCACAACCTGCCCCAGGCTTCAACAGACCAGCACCAACACCAGAGAGCTGCCAGGACATTTCTGTCCCCCCGCTCACATGTGACAGTCCACAAATATATTTTTTTTAATCTTGCATATTTGGCCATTATTTCTTCAACAAACCTCTGCCCTACTCTCTCTCTTTTTCTAGGAGTCCAAATGTGTATGTTGGTCTACTTAATGTTGCACAGCTGGTTTCTTAGGTTCTGTTTACTTTTCTAGGATTTATTTTCTTTCTGTTCCTTAGACTCAATAATATCTGTTGTTCTATTTTTAACTTTGCTGGTTCTTCATTTTTCTGCTGATTCAGATCTGCTACTGAATCTCTCTAGTGGATTTTTCATTTCATTTATTGTACCTTTTAAACTCCAGATTTCTATTTTGGTTCTTTTTCTTCTGTTTGAGCATCTTTAAGATAGTTGATCTAAAACGTTAGCCTAGTAAGTCCACCAACTGACATTTCACAAGGACAGTTTCAGGCGATTTTTTTTTCTTAGAATGGGCCATGGTTTCTTATTTCTTGTATACCTTGTGATGTTTTGCTGAAAACAGGACATTTTAATCTTACAGTAGAGAAAGTGTGGAGATCCCCTTTCCCTGGGATTTGCTGGGGTTTTTGTTTGTTTTGTTTTTTGTTTTGTTTTGTATTTTGTGGCTTTGTATGATGTATTTGTACACAAATCAGTTTGAACTATAAACTTAAGCTTTTCTCAGGTCTTTTCTGAGTCTGTGTTTTTCCCTAAGTATGGTTGGTGATTTTCTAAATTTTCCCACACATGCAGTTGCTTTCAGATATCCTAGTCCTTAAATACTGTGTTCCTAAAAGGGGAAGAAGATAAAAATAAAAGAAACAAACAAAAGGTGCCAGTCCTTTAAATCCCCTAAAAGTTATTTCAGCTGGAGGAGATGCTTGCAGCAGTGATGGGGAGGGCTGCCTCTGTGTCAGCCCAGCTCTGTCTGCATCTCTGCAATCAGAAGATACAATCAGCAATCAGAGCAGGGATCCAGATACCTGGAGGACTGCACACTCTGGCTTTCAAAAGCTGCTCCAGACACCTTGAAGGAAAGCCTCCCTGCAGCTGGGGGGTGGAAAGTTGCTACTGCCTAAGAGCTGCAAATGGCTAAAATTAACCAAAACTCACCTTCCAGGCCTTCCTGGGAAGTTCTTAGAGACTTCCATAGACTCTGTAGTTCCAAAATAGTTACAACAGACTTATTATGCCTTTGTAATCACTAGAACTTTTTTCTTGTAAAACTGAAACTTTATACCTAATGAACAACAAATTCCCTTTTCTCCCATCGCCCAGTTCCTAGCAAAAGTACCATGATACTTTCTGTTTCTGTTTGACTACGTAAGATACCTCACATTAGCAGAATCACACAGTATTTGTCTTTTTGTGTCTTTAAGTTAGAATGTCCTCAAAGTTCATTTACATTTTAGTACACGTGACAATTTCCTTCTTTTTATGAATATTATCTTACTGCATGTATGCAGCACATTTTCTTTTTTTAATATATTTTATTGATTTTTTACAGAGAGGAAGGGAGAGAGATAGTTAGAAACATCGATGAGAGAGACATCAATCAGCTGCCTCCTGCACACCCTCTACTGGGGATGTGCCCGCAACCAAGGTACATGCCCTTGACCAGAATCGAAACTGGGACCTTTCAGTGTGCAGGCCAATGCTCTATCCACTGAGCCAAACTGGTTTCAACCACATTTTCTTTATCCATTCTTCTATTGGGTGTGTAGGGTGACTCTACTCTCTTGACTATTGTGAACAATGCTGCAATGAACATAGGAATGCATATATTCTTTCAAAATCATGTTTTGGGCTTCTTCAGATAAATTCACAGAAGTGGGATCACTGGGTAATAAGGCAGTTCTCTTTTAATTTTTTGAGATCATCCCATACTGTTCTCCACAGTGGCTGTACCAGTCTACATTCCCACCAACAGTGCACAAGGCTTCCCTTTTCTCCACATCCTCACCAACACTTATGTTTGTTGACTTATTGATGGCAGCCATTCTGAGAGGGTGTGAGGTGATATTTCAGTGTGCTTTTAACTTGCATTTCGCTGATGATTATTGACATTGAGCATTTTTTCCTATGTCTCAAGAAGCTATTGCTGGTAAAGAAAACAGTTCAATGAAACCAGATTCTATTAGAGAAATGAGTGTGGGAACCATAAATTAGAACTTTCAGAACTATAAATAAAAGGGAGTGACTTACAAAGACAAGTAACCATGAACTCGGGTTATAGATAGTGAGTGGGATGAAGAGCAGATTTTATGTCTACAAATAATGTGATGGTGTGAAATTCTAAGCATATGTCTATTACATTCTCTCTAAAAGGAAACAATTTAGCTTTAGTAAACATTATTTTAAGTATAAGAATATTAAATAGAAAATAGCTAAGATTTTCCTAAATAGTTCTGAAGCTGAAAGCATGTGATTTAAAATCTGAAAGGCCATTTCAATTATCTCTAAGTCCCGACTGAATATCAAGAACAAACTCTGTTGAGAATTGCGTTAATAGTTTTCTTTGCATTAATAACTTCTTCAGTTACAAACCTTGCCTTTTATTCATGCCCTTGATACATTAAATTAAAAGATTGTGACATAAGTGAAACAATCTGACACACAGAGAAAGTATTTTTACACTTAATTTTGGAATATGAATTAGATTCATTTTTTTTATTGGTGCATATTCTACTAATGATTTATTTTGAATATTTGACAGTACCATCACTGTTTTCAGATAATAACATGGTCATGGCAAACATCTAATCATGATTTAAGAAATATGTAAAATTCTTAAGTTTCTTAAATAATGCTATATAACAAGGTATTAGGAGCTAAAAGCAAAACTCTTAAACTAGACTTTCTGGATTATATCTCAGCTTCATTACTTACTAGTAACATCTTAGCCTCTTTTATATTAGTGTTTTACTTCTATATTAGGAACAATAAAGTTATATGCCATGCAATAGTTGGAGAAATAAAAAGAATTTTAGAGGTTCAGGGCTTGCCTTGCATGTAGTGCTCAATCAGCGTTAGTAATTATTAAACGTTGGTTATTTTCCATAATGCCTGATTTACAGAGTTGAATAACTTAGAAATGCCAAAATTATTTATTTAATGTCTTTATAACTTTCATCTATTAAAAATTATAACATTTTCTTTACATCTAAAAATATAAGAGAATTTTTATATAATTACATCAATTCAATAGTCTAATTATGAACTTTTCCTCTGACTGCATATATTCGAAAAAATTTTGCCCATATTTTCCAACAAAATTTTACTTATTCAAATTTTCTTCTTTTGTTATTGACTAAGGTATTACATATGTGTCCTTATCCTCTATTGCTCCCTATTCCCACTCATGCCCTCACCCCCCTGGTGTCTGTGTCCATTGGTTAGGCTTATATGCAAGTCCTTTGGTTGATCTCTCCCCCTTATCTTCGCCCTCCCTTACCTTCTCTCTGAGGTTTGATGGTCTGATCGATGCTTCTCTGTCTCTGGATCTGTTTTTGTTCATCAGTTTATGTTGTTCAATATATTCCATAAATGAGTGAGATCATGTGGTATTTTTCTTTCTTTGACTAGCTTATTTCACTTAGCATAATGCTCTCCAGTTCCATCCATGCTGTTGCAAATGGTAAGAACTCCCTTTTTTACTGCAGCATAGTATTCCACTGTGTAGATGTACCACAGATTTTTAATCAACTCATCTGCAGATGGGCACTTAGGCTGTTTCCAAATCTTAGCTATTGTAAATTGTGCTGCTATGAACACAGGCATGCAAATATCCTGTGATCACTGGGATCACTGGCAGTTCCATTTTTAAATTTTTAGGAAACTCCATACTATCTTCCACAGTGGCTACATCAGTCTGCATTCCCACCAGCAGTGCATGACTGTTCCTTTTTCTCTATATCCTCGCCAACACTTGTCATTTGTTGATTTGTTGATGATAGCCATTCTGACAGGTGTGAAATGGTTCTCATTGTTGTTTTGATTTGCTCTCCTGGATGATTAGTGACTTTCAGCATGCTTTCATATGTCTCTTGGCTTTCTGAATGTCCTCTTTCAAAAAGTATTTATTTAGGTCTATTGCCCATTTTTTCATTGGGTTGTTTATCTTCCTTTCATTAAGTTGTATGAGTTCCCTGTAAATGCTGGAAATTAAACCCTTATCAAAGATAACATTGGCAAATATGTTCTCCCATGCAGTGGGCTCTCTTGTTTTTTGAACGGTTTCTTTTGCTGTGCAGAAGCTTTTTATTTTGATATAGTCCCATCTGTTTATTCTCTCTTTAGTTTCCATTGCTCTAGGAGCTGTATCAGTGGAGATATTGCTTCAGCATATGCCTGAGATTTTGCTGCCTGTGGATTCCTCTAGTATTTTTATGGTTTCCCAATTTATGTTTAAGTCTTTATCCTTTTGAGTTTATTTTTGTGTATGGTATAAGTTGATGGTCTAGTTTCATTTTTTTGCATGTATCTGTCCTATTTTTCCAATACCATTTATTGAAGAGACTGTGTTGACTCCATTGTATGTTCATGCCTCCTTTGTCAAATATTAATTGAGCATAGTTGTTTGGGTCAGTTTCTGGATTCTCTATTCTATTCCATTGGTCTATATGTCTGTTCTTGTGCCAGTATCAGGCAGTTTTGAGAACAGTGGCTTTGTAATACAGCTTGATATCTAGTATTGAGATCCCACCTACTTTATTCTTCTTTCTCAGGATTGCTGCAGCTATGTGGGGTCTTTTTTATTCCACATGACTTTTTGGAGAGTTCTTTCTAAATCTATGAAATATGTCATTGGTATTTTAATGGGGAGTGCATTCAATCTATACAGTAGATTGCTTTGAGTAGTATGGACATTTTAATGATGTTGATTCCACCAATCCATGAACACGGTATGTTCTTCCATCTGTTTATGTCTTCCTCTATCACCTTTTTTCAGTGTTCTGTAGTTTTCCAAGTAAGGTCTGTCACCTTCTTAGTTAAGTTGATTCCTAGGTATCTTAATATTTTGGTGCAAAGATAAATGGGATTGCTTTTTTAGTCTCTCTTTCTGTAAGTTCACGATTGGTGTATAGAAATGCCATAGATTTCTTGGCATTAATTTTGTATCCTGCTAATTGCTGAATTCATTTATTAAGTCTAATAAATTTTTGATGGAGTCTTTAGGATTTCCTATGTACAGTATTATGTCATCTGCGAATAATGACAATTTTACTTCTTTTCCAATTTGGATGCCTTTTATTTCTTCTTGTCTGATCACTTGGCTAGCACTTCGTACTATATCAAACAGGAGTTGTAAAAGCAGACATCCCTGTCTTGTTCCTGTTCTTAGGGGAAATGATTTTAGTTTTTGCCCATTGAGTATGATGTTGGCTGTAGATTTGTTATATATAGCTTTTATTATATTAAGGTATGATCCCTCTACTACCACTTTGATGAATGTTTTTATCAGAAAAGGGTTTTGGACTTTGGCAAATGTCTTTTCTGCATCAATTGATATGTTATGTGATTTTTTTTGTCTCTCAATTTGTTTATGTGATGTATTTATACATTAAAATACTTTCTTGCCCTAACTGGTTTGGCTCAATGGATAGAGCGTCAGCCTGTGGACTGAGGGGTCCCAGGTTCGATTCCAGTCAAGGGCATGTACCTTGTTTGTGGGCACATCTCCAATAGGAGTGTGTGCAGGTGGCGGCTGATTGATGTTTCTCTTTCATCAATGTTTCTAACTCTATCCCTCTCCCTTCTTCTCTGTAAAAAAATCAATAAAATATATTTAAAAAAATACTTTCTTGCTGAGAATGTTATTTTGCAACATTGACGGAATTATGGGTGAAATAAAAATCACTCAAAATGTATTTGTAAGGAGAAGTCATAGGAAACTTAATAGGCAAATTTAAAGGCACCTAAGCATATGCTATTTTTTAAAAAATGCAGTATTCCTTAAGAAATAAAATACTATGAAGTGGTTTAAAATTTAAATATTTCTCTGACTTACCTGTTAGCATCAGGTATATCATAATATTGGGGTTAGAGTTAATTATATCAAAGGGAGACATAATGCCTTGTCCTCAAGGCCTGTGCCTGGGGAAACTGAATATTTGACATCTGGTTGACATAACTCTATTCAGGTGGTAAAATGAAGCTGCATCTTTACTGCCTAAAGCTATTGGCTGGGATGCCAACACTACTTAACTTGTATTTAAAAACCATGAAAGTATGATTTGGGTTCCTTGGGGAGTTACAAGAACCCATCTTATGAACTTTATGGCCAAGTTTTCATTAAAATATATCTCAGAACAGATTAAATAAAATTCTCATTTGTGCTACTCGTTATAAAAGGAGGCAAAGGGAACTTCCCTCCCTCTTATAGTCACAACCCTTTCACAGTTCCATGAAATATTTCTTAGATCATCCTATATGCCAAAGGGCTTTGTGTTGTTCCTTTTTTGTACTTTGTGACCCTCAAATAAAATGGAAACTTTCTATATTCATGACCTCCTTTTCATGTTTAGCTCAAGAGGGCATGAGGCCATGCCACCAATATATTTTTTATCTTCACACAATTTCCCACAATCCCAGCAAAGCAGAGTAGCAGGAGAGTATTTATGACCCATCCCAATGAAAACCACAGGCTGGGCAGCCTCACAGGAGACCAAACATTATGCAGTTCTTATTAAATATATGAAGAAACAACATAGGGCTAACATATTTAAACATCTCATTAATGCACCTTTGTACATAAATTCTTCCAGCTTGGATTATCTGCTCTGAAACCCAGCTGTGTGGTTACTCTGCAGGTTGCTGAAGTGGAAATTATTTTTCTGTTTATCTATCACCTATTATTTTCCAAACAAAATTATCATCCTGCATCATATAAAATTGAGGAGAGGTAGTTATTAACTTTAACCACACAGATCTTAGGACATTTCACAATATATCGCCACTTTGTTCCACTATGTCATGCCATTCAACATGTTTAAAGTAAACACAATCTTATGACAGTTTTGAAAGGTAGTTTTTAGTTTACAAATCATTGTTCTCCATGCTTTATTTTATTACAATGAAGCATCAATCTTTTCACTTTAAAAATAAAATACAATAAAACTGAAATGATAATTAATAGACACAAAATAATAATGATATTTGAATTATGATTCTTAAAATTCTATTTCTGGAAAAATTAAATTATTTCTCCAGGACATTATAGCAACTGTGGTCTGGGGCAAGATAAAGAATGTAAGCTATACTTTCTACTCTCCCATTTGTCAGATGTGTTTTCTCAGCTCAGCTGTTATGTTAACCTTGTTCCTTTTACATGTGCACTTGGCTAGTACTTCTCAAGTCTGTCAACATAGATATCATCAAGTCTTATTCAAATAACCAACCCAAAGTGATGCATCAGGTGTCTTTTTCAGTCTCTGTATCTTGGAACTTACCTTGAAATCTCCTATGAAGCTAAATATTTTTCTCTTAGGATGATACTGAATAGCTTAATGATGCCATCTCTGTTGGCTTACATGGTTGAATCAATGTTAACTGAGGCTTGATGAATTATGCATATGAAGCATCCGGTCATGAGAATGTTCTACATTCCTCCTCAATACTTGTGCATACCCCTCACAATTAGTCAGAGTAATTCACGGGCCTGATATCAGGAGGTCTGCAGAAAGGCCCTGGAGTATGGAATTGGTGACAACAAGTATAAGGGTAGATACATGACAATACATATTTGGAGTATAGATTGTTTTAAACATTTTATTTTGTTATTAGAATGAAAATATTATTATTCTTGACATAAGTGGATCACACTTAAAAATCACACTTTTAATGGAAATATACTGTTTATTTATAGTATGGACTTAGATTCTATTGTGTGATCACTTTAACAGAGATGGCAACTCCTGATTTTCAAGGGTTAAGTAAATTGAAAATTAAATGTAGAATTGAATGGTCTCTATGCAACTGATAAAAGGGTTTTGAATTATATATATCAATCAGTTGCATAGAGATTATACATATCAGAGGCCCAATGCACAAAATTCATACAAGGGTTGGCCTTCTTTCCCTTGGCTGCTGGCATCAGCTTCTTACTGGCACCAGAGATCTGGGCTTCCCTTCCAGCCCCAGCTTCATCCAGAAGTTGTCCGGGAGGATGTCTGGTCTAATTAGCATATTATGCTTTTATTATTATAGATTATTATAAATATACTAGAGACCTGGTGCACGAAATTTGTGCACGGAGAGTGTATCCCTCAGCCCAGCCTGCACCCTCTCCAATCTCGGACCCCTCAAAGAATTGGACATCAATCTAACAATCCAGGACTGCTGGCTCCCAACCACTCACCTAACTGCCTGCCTGATTGCCTCTAACCACATCTGTCTTCCAGCCTGATCACCTCTTAACCACACCTCTGCCAGCCTTATCAATGCTTAACTGCTCCCCTGCCAACCAGGTTGCCCCCAACTGTCCTCCCCTATAGGCCTGGTTGTTCCCAACTGCCTGCCCCTGCTGACCCAGTCACCCCTAAACTGCCCTCCCCTGCTGGTAGGGTCCCCCCAACTCCCCTCCTCTGCTGATTTGGTCACCCCCAACTCCCCTCCCCTGCAGGCCTGGTTGTCCCCAACTGTACTCCCTTGCAGGCCTGGTCCCTCCCAACTGCCCTTTCTTTCTGGCCTGATGGCTCACAACTGCCCTCCCTTGCCAGCCATCTTGTGGTGGCCATCTGTGTCTACATGAGGGCAGCCATTTTTGACCACATGGGAGCATCCATCTTGTGTGTTGGAGTGATGGTCAATTTGCATATTATTCTTTTATTAGATAGGATGCCCTAGAGAATATTATTCAAAACACATAACATTATTTTTTTTTAACTTTTATGTTTTAAATACTATTTGAAGTTATTTGGTCATAAATAAATAATTAAATATTTTACACTAAGTAGAAGGATGCACTGGCAAAGCTAATTTTTTTTTCTTTAAGTGATTATCCTATTGTGGAAGAAATGAAACAAAATAAACAAAAATACACCTATATAGACATACACTTCTCTTTCTTCTACTATGTTTTTTATAATTTAGAATTAGATTTAAAATATAAAATATCCCTATATAAAGGAATTGAAAATTGAAATTCACCCTAATTACAAAATAAGCTCAGACTCTAAAAATTTCTGAAATATGAAAGAATAAAAAATTGTCACCCATAATGCCAAACTCAAATATATCTACCACTTATATGTTAATGTCTTTATTCCCAGACAAGTATATATATATACAAACATAGTATATGTATACAAACATATTTTAGAAAAATTAAGTTATTGTCTACAAAATGAATAAAACTTCAGTTTTCAAATATATTATGAGTCCATTTTTTTGACTCAATGTAGAAGTAGAATAGCTAATTCAAGACATTTGCCTTCTAGAAAGAAGGTACCAGTAAAGAATGAATTTATTTCTCTGCATTGTCACAAGAAATGGTTCATATGTGTGCCACAAGCAATTTCTTTTGCACTTTGCAGGGGTAAGGACTATCTATACACTGAGTGGCCACATTATTATGATCTCTGAATGCATAATAATCTGGCCACTCAGTGTATATCCTATATAATAAAAGGCTAATATGCAAATTGTTCCTTCAACCAGGAGTTGAACCAGCAGGCAGGCTGGGCAACCACCCATATCTCCTCCCCCCTGGCCAGACTGACCGGACCCCACCCATGCATGATTTCATGCACCAAGTATCTAAAATACACACACACACACACACACACACACACACTGAGTGGCCAGATTATTATACATTCAGACATCATAATAATCTGGCCACTCAGTATACATATATTTGCCTATTTCAAAGGCAAAAAATATATAGCTTTTTGTTTTAGTGCACATTTCCTTGATTAAACTTTTGATCACTTATGAAGTTTCTCATTCTTTTTTATGTTTATTAGTCATTTATTTCTCCTTGGAGATTATCTTTTCACAAGTTTCCCCCATTGTCTTTTGTATCTGCCCAACTTTAAAAATGACATGTAACTGAATATTATTTATTAATAGCATCCATTTTCATCTAGCATACTTATTTGATGCATTTTTTGTTTTTCCTTTACACATGTTTTAAAGTTAAATATTTTAAATATCATATAATAATATTATTTTTTAATTAATGAATTCTTCTTCATACATATTATAAAAGATTTTCTTCAGCCTGGAAGAAGATAAATATTCCAAAATTTTAGTCTCAAAATATTTTTTAAATATGTTTTTATTGATTTTAGAGAGGAAGGAAGAAGGAGAGAGAGAGAGATACATCAATGATGAGAGATAATCATTGATTGGATGCCTCCTGCAAGCCCCACACTGGGGATCAAGTCCATAACCTGGGCATGTACCCTTGACCAGAATTGAACCTGGGACCTTTCAGTTCACAGGCTGACACTCTATCTACTGAGCCAAACTGTTTAGGGATGGAGTCAAAATATTTTGTTGTTGTTATATTTAGAGAGATTTCTAGAATAGATAACATTGTGAGTTCATGATTTAAATTCTGTCCTTTGTCCCTAAATGTATGCCTTTGGCAAAGAATAAATTAATTAAAATATAGTTTATATTTAATTGTTAATATAGGCATATAATTTAATGTAATTTATGGTGTCATTTCCCCCAAAGGTCAACTGAGTTATAGAATAATCTATCCCTTGTCCACTGATTTTAAAAAGTTAATTTTATTGTATATTATTTTGTTTCTGAACATTTGCTAATATTAAAGTTTATATTATCACATGGTGTTGATTACTAGACCTTTATAATATAATCATCATTTTGTAATGCATGTCCCTCCACATTTTCACATGAGTGGATGATAAAATCATCATATAATGCAGACAGTAAGTTGAAAAAAATAATTATTTTGTAATTTGGGTAAATTTCAATTTTTAATGATGGCATTCTTTTATATAAGGATGTTTCCTGTTTTAAATCTGGGTCTAAGTTATAAGGGAAAAAATGTAAAGATAGAGAATTAAAAGTGACATGTGGAAATTACAGTACAGTGTGAGTTAAATTGATTCTTGAGAAAATATTTGAAATTAGGCTAATAATTGCTGAGGAGTTTTATGACATTTCTATATTTAGTTTGGTTAAGACATTTAAATATAGTGATCTTTGAATTAAGAGACTGCAACTGGAATATTTGGTTGTAGGCCATTCTTTTAGTCCTAATGATAACTATGTCAAATTTAATAATTATGTGTTTGTTCTAAAATCAGAGGTGGAGAGTTGAATGCTGTGATATTAAGGCATAAAAGAGCTATGTGATTTAAATGTAAAATGTCCTACCAATCAGTGACTAAAAAGTTAGTATTCATGTCCAATAAATGTATCTTTCTGCATTTATTGTTACCTTTCTTTAAGGATAAAAATACAATTTAGAAGTCATTTTAAGTATATCTTTATTCTAAAGGCAACAGAGAGCTATTAATTTATAGGCCTGTGGAAATAAACTTCTGATAATGGAGCATTTTTCTTCTTTTAAAATTTACCAGAGTTAGAGATGTGTATTTTCATTTAAGCAATTTTTTGCACTGTGTATCAGAGCAGTTAAAATGTCACTGTTCTAAAAATTGGTAGTGCAATAAGCAGTGACAAAAGTACTTGAGGTTAAGATACAGAAAATATGAGAACAAAGAATGGCTTTATGGAAGCTGTATACTTATGATTTTGCTATAGCGGTGAGGCTTAAATAAAAAAATAGCATAAAGCCAAATATAATATCCCAATTACAAACTCTTCTAAATCATAAGCATTATGCTTATAAGGGCTGTGACCTTTCACTTATTAAATTACATGTAGAAAAATATGTTTTATTTATGATTATAAGTTGCAGCATTTTCAAGTCAACTCAATGAACTATATTTCACTTTCATTGTAATCTGTCAAGAGATACTGACTAAGCAGAATTATTAGAACAACAATCCCATGATTGACTGGTAGTATATCAGAGAAAGAGGCAGCCCGACTGGTTTTTCAGTTGAATTGTAACTGTGAAAACAAACAGAAAGATCAAAATAATGTGTGTCTGTGTGTGTGTGTGTGTGTGTGTGTGTGTAGGAAGCACAAGCATAAAGTTCTATCATCACTTGATAATTTATCTTCAAAACAAAAACATATATATACACTAGAGGCTTGACACACAAAATTTCTGCACAAGTACAGTCCCTCGCCTTGGCCTGCAATCAGGGCCATCTTCCCCAGCTGCCACCGCCACCCATTCCCAGTTTCCCATTCCCCATTGGGCGAACAGAGCCTGCCGTCCTGGGAAAGGGACAAAGAGGTTGGCTGGCAGGCCTTGCTGATCAGGTGATTGGGTCTGTGGGTTGTGAGCAGCTCCTGGGTTGAGTCTCTTCCCCCTGGTGGTCAGTGCACATCATAGCGACTGGTTGTTCTGCCGTTTGGTCAATTTGCATATTACCCTTTTATTATATAGAATATATACATACACACACACACACACACACACCCATCATTAGTTTTCCAGAGACATTTTAGAATATAAAATTGAACCATATTCTTCCTATGGATTAAATACTCAGGAAAAAATTTGGAAATATATCATTTTTTTACTTAGGTTCCTATCCTAGACTGCATTAATATTTAACTCTCATTTCCTACTTCTTCAACCATACAATACCATGTTTTGATTCTCCCATAGAAGTTGATGAGAAAACAACAATAAAAATTATGGTACAAAAATTATAAAAATATGAGTGCACTGCCAGCAGATACATAAGTACATTTTATTAAAGGATATGAATAGATTTAATAAAGTTGCTGAGTCAGATGCATTAGTGGAAAAATTGCAATTTCCAATTTTTTTTAAAAAATGCTATCAGTTGACAGGTATTATACCTAAAATTTCCAAACTGTAATTTTTTTTTAAATAACAAAAAATAGGCAAATAAATAATATTTTTAATTTGAAAGATTAATGAAGGCTTATCTCCCTGTACCAGAACTGGCGGTGGTGACCCATTTTTCCTGAAGTGACACTCTCATTATGCCAGTGGTCATGGGAAGGAATGGCAAGCCCTGGTCTTCTGCACCTGTCTCTCCCATTGTAGAACTCCTACGCTGTGAGCAGGCTGAGGGAGTGGCAATTGAATCCCTTTTATTTTCAACTTTTCTGACAAGGGAGCCTTGGCTTTCTTGGCAGTCCCTGCCTACCTGAAATAAAGCTTCTAACATAGAAATGAGAAACAAAGATGATCTTCCCAGACTGAAAGCAGAGCTCAAGGCTCAAATGTCACAGATTCTCACTGTTCCTATTGAGATTTAATATATACATTAAAATAAATGTTTTTCCAGTTGCTGTTTACTCATTGGAAAATTTCTAGGGTCTTAAAATAGTATTTACAAAATAACAATATCTGTCTGTTAAATTGTTGTGTTGCTGGGGAGAGGGTGTCCCACTCACTTTAGTCTGACATTCTGGAAGTTCTTCCATTGTTCCAATTTTTATCCCAAATATACAGTTTTCTCACTTCAACAATACCCGCATAATTAATGCCCAAATGTATTGGTAGGTCACTGATAGTGGAAATTCAAAATTGAATGAGACTATTTTTACCTCCTGTCTCTAAGAGCTTAGAACTGTTACAGGACAGTGAAAAGCTAGGAAAATTCCTGGGCAGAAGGAATAGGGACACTAAGACAAGGAAATTAAGGTCAGTTTGGCAGCCTACAACCAGCATGTACTAGTAAATAGCAAGCTCTTACCTTTCCCCAACCAAGGACCCTTGAGAGCAAATGGTTACTACCCCTCCAAAGAATGCAGGAGAGGACGGGGAAGGGAAAGAAATGGGAGGAAGAGAAGGGGTCTAAATACAACTAGAAAATATATAGCTTAAATCACTCTGAAACCAACTAAAAGACAACAGAGAGGAAGGAGGAGGGGGAAGGGCAAGTACAGTCTTATCTCATCCCACTGTTTAAATAGAGAAGCCAGCACTCTAGTGATTTAAATGCCAGGTGCTTCTCAGAAATTCTGGGAAAGCCATAACAAAGTATGTAGAGAGACCTTCAGAGTTAACCTATACCAGAATGTCTAGTAAAGGAATTTTAAAATCTATAGACAGAGGGAGGGTATATAACCCCTTGAAACCCCAAACTATTTGGGAAAGTTGATCTGAGTTCCAGCTCATAGTTTAGTAGATTTGTTTGCCTTGCTTCTTTAATAAATTTGATTACTATAATTAAAAAATCTTTATTGTTGAAAGTATTATATATGATTCTTTTTGTCCCATTGACCTCCTCTAGACCACCACCACCCATATTCCAGGCCTTCATCACCCTATTGTCTGTGTTCATGGATTATGCATATATGCATACAAGTTCTTTGGTTGATCTCTTCCCACTCACTTATCTCCCATAAATTGGCTTTATCACAATCATGTATCTGGAGTCACTCCTTTGAATTCATTTCTATGAGCATGTTAAGAATTAAAGCGGGGCCAGCTCTCTCCTTCTGACTCAGGGGCTATCCAATAACACCTCTCTGGTGTCTGTGAGAGGTACCTGTAACAGAACCACCCAGATGACAGACATGCTTGCATACTATACAAAAACTAATATCATATCTCTTCAACATCCCAATGTCTGAAATAAAGTAGATACAAACCAAAGACTTTCATAAACTTCAGAGTCAGATGTGGTATACCTGCAAATTAAAGTGAGATAGTCTCTAATCATTATAAAATAAGAAAGTAATGTTTCCCTTCATGAGTTAAACTGAAATACAAGAAACATATATTGCACATAGACAGGAATATACAAGGATACCTTGAACAAAAAAGGATACCTAAAAAGAAAACTACATTTTCTGCATGATTTAATTAATTAATCCTATATAATAAAAGCCCAGTGACCAAAACAGCAGAATGACCACAACAACCAGAGACCAGAATGACCACGGCCCCTCACCCAAGCCCACCCTGCCCCCCAGTGGGGACCCCCAACCTGATCAGGGCATGGCCAGCATGCAACACCCCTCCCCCAGTAGCCTCTTACCCAGGCCAACCCCAATCTGGGACCCGCATCAGGGCTGGTCAGCCAGCCCCACCTGTGCATCAGGCCTCTATCCTATGCAATAAAAGGGTAATATGCAAATTGACCCTAATGGCAGAACTACCAGAATGACTGCTGGACCAGTCACTATGAGGTGCACTGACCACCTCTTGTTCCCTTTCCCTGGCTGGCTGGCTCCAATCACCTGATAATGAATGGGGACTTGAGGGTGGGTGGCAGGGGATGCGGGCAGCACAGGCCAAGGCCCCCACCCCACTGGTCACCCCACACACAGAAGGAGACCTGTGGCGGGGGCTGGCCACTGAGTAGGTGAGAACAGCCAACCTCTTGGTCCTTTCCCCCGGCCATCAGGTGCTGCTCACCGGATGGCGAATGGGGAACCAGAGGTGAGTGGTAGTGGGGGGTGATGCCAGCTGTGGGAAGCTGGGGAAGATGGCCCTGATCACAGCCTGGGTCTAGGACTGTACCTGTGCACGAATTTTGTGGGCCAGGCCTCTCGTACATCTATAAAAGGTATGTACAACTAAAAAATCATAAGAGCATAGAAAAAGTTGTAATTCTTGGTGATGATAGTTATTAACAAGTGGATCCCATGCATATTGACAATGTCATTTCTGGTATTAACATAAACTATGGATAAAAAATATTTTAGTCACTGTTTTTTTTCATATTTTTATTTCATTGACAAGAACATATTTATGAGATAGACAGTATGTCTTTCTTAGCCTAATGACATTAAATACTTGGTTCAGTTAAATATCTGCTTTTGTTTGGTTTCCCTGTTCATTAAGAGACTTACAATTTTGGTCTAGATCCCTATGGAACTCTAATGTGAGCAGCCATTTTGTACATAGATTCTATCTAATATAAGCTAATTTTATTGTCATTTTATAACTATAGATTTGTATTCAGGTTTTATATATTACTCATATAATTGAGTATAATGTGGGCATACCCCTGAGAAATGAAAGTATATTCATTATGATGATAAAATTAAGTTTCTATTCACATGAATCACATGTTAGATAGTGGATTATGATATATGAATCATGGTAATTAAAGGTATTTGCAAGGTCTTTTGGGAGAAAATGAACTTCTAGAATTTTTCAGAAAACATGCTTCTTAACTTGCCACAGGGAAGTGTTCAATGCCTCTTTCTCACTGAAAATTACTACATAAATTAAATTGATAAATAAAATGACAATTATTATGACTATTATTTTGAATACTATTAAGTCCTAGGTTCTATGATAATAGTCTTGCATTCTCTTATTTAAATCTCTAAAGCTGGCAATACAGTTAATAATTAGTGGTGGATTAACTTCAGTAATTGCAAAAATGTAATATTTTGTTGATTTTTCTGTCTGTTCCTGAAGATTTGACATTAATGAATTCAGCTTCCATTATGCTTTCACTTTCTATTTCAAAGCCTTCCTTATTTTAAGTTTGGTTCCTAAGTGGCTAAGTAATATGAGCATTCATGAAGCTTTATGGCATCTTAACATAAATTAGTTTTGAGAACCTCACGTGCAACTCAAGGAAAAATGCTAAGGAAGACACTTACTGCAGTTTACTCTAATAGAGTAATATACAACATACAAATAAAAGCAAACATGCAAATATGGATCCCATCAGCAAATGGAAATACACATACATATATGACATACTCAAGTTCATATAGAGCAATGAACACACATACACACACACACATATACAAATGAATACGAACTTAGACATGCATACATACATTAAACATACAAACATAAAAACACATATACATACAATACATATATTCACACATCAACACTCCAGAAGTTCACATTTTCTCCAGAGTTAGCTTCATGTGGCAGTTAAATTTAACTAAAGTTGGTATAATCTCTGTTATGTTTTATATTCTGTAGATAAACCATATCTTCCCACTGAGTTCCTTATTGAATTTTATTCTCATAATAATCTATGGCTCCATATTTCAACTCTCTCTTAATACTTGTTAAATATGCTGTTTAGATGCTTTTACTTTCATAAGTGTTTACACAGAGAATGAGAAGAAATTTATAAATAAAAATATGCCTGACTTTGTTTTATGAAGCATTATATATATCAGCATATGTTGTATGTTTTTTTTTTCAAAAATGTACTTGGCAAGACAAAGAAAGTTGCCTTGGTGTTAACTCTTAAAAACTCTACAATTTTT